>MU227715.1:123826-155208 GCA_018584345.1 Thuja plicata | reverse complement strand
ATTAAACTTGCATTTGCATTTCCTTTCATAGATTAATCATGCATTGTTATCATTTAGATTAATTTATTTTCATGCATTGTTATCATATAGAGTAGATATCATTTTCATGCATTCGAATCTCTTGTTTTATGGTGTACTTGCATAGGCACTAACTAGGTCAATCTGAGGGCCTCCATTACACACCTTTTCACTCCATGACTAGGGAGCTATGGATCGATATTTGAGGCCTCATTCTTGAGCAACCTTGGATGGAATGATTCATAGAAGTGTGACACATTTTCATCACACACCATTTTACGATTACATACATACATACATATATATATACATATGTGTGTGTGTCTATATATATATATATATGTGTGTGTGTGTGTGTTTGTGCGTGTGTGTGTGTGTGTGTGGGAGAAAGGTGTAAAGAGGGGGTGAATCAATGTTCTAGAAATTTTATCCTTATCAATCTTATCCACAAACCACTTATTGCATGAAAATAAAAGTAGCAAGCGTGAACATAAAGAAAATAATCACAACACCACAACAATCCTAGATTCAAAATACTTTCTAAAAATGTATGCAATTCAAAATATCTTGGGAACATAGGGTGAGAGTTTAGGGTACCTTTATCTAAATATATTATTTTCAAGTGGTTTATAACTCAAATTTGTATTTACATGGATTACACATTTCTCCCTATCAAGAAGTGTTAATTACTACTCCATATACTTCTCTTCCATTTAAAAGAGATGATAATTCCTACATGATAACAATTCATCTTCCTAAATATATTTACCTATGCTATTGAAACCCCACTTGATCAATCTTCATTTTCTTACATGCAGTAAAATTCCTAGATATAGTTAACCAAAAGTTTCATTGTATGCATATCATTGATTTTTAGGTTATTCCACCAATGAATGTTGAGTATTACATGATAAAATATTAAAATTTAGTAGGTGCCACCTCTATTATTTCTACTAATTTAAACCCTTTTCTTCTTCACATAACATAGGAAATTAAACATCACCTTTATATATTTCGTTCTACAATATATATTATTTTCCTTCCTTTTTGTACTACCTTTGTTGTGGCATTGAGATCAACTCTAAAACCCCACCTATTAGAAATGTTATCACGTTAAGACTAATTTTTCATTTTCATTACTAATACAAGTTTATTTTTTATATTAAAAAGAAAAAAAACAAGGGCATTGCCCCTTACACAGACTTGCCAAAAAGGTCATATACAACAAGGTCAATAATAAACCATTAATAGCACACCAACATAATATATAATAACCCACATCAAGAGTGGGTAGACAACTCACCCACAATATGGGGAGGAGAATGAGAAACTAAAGAATGATCTTTCTTGCATTATCAAACCACTATCTAGGCAATAATATCACTAGGATCCCTACCACAAGGGGGATAAAGTGGGAAAATCCTCTATACAAGTGGTGCAGGAGCATCCAAAAAATTCTTGTGAAGATCTTGTGTCATTTTGGCATGTATGTTGGTTTGGCCAACCACCTAGTGAATAAGGACTACTTATAAAGTGTCATAGTTGATTTAGGGGTGTGTTGAGTTAGGTGTGTGATGTAACTAAAAGTCTTGCTCTGTACCCTTCCTTTGTCTAGGGTATCCTATTGGTCACTTCTTGACCTATTAGGGTTCTTGACTAACCCTAACCTTCCAAGGATTATTTTTACAAGATCCTTCTCCTTTCAACTTGCATACATCAACAAAGAAACCAAAACATACATCACCTAGCACATTGGAGCTCTTCTTGCCCCATCTTCATTAATTGATCCAACATGATCAAGAACACTTATATATTGAGAGGTAGGCTTCTAGGATGCTAATGGGATCTATTCCAATACCCCCAAACAAACTTTACACTAGAACCCTAAACGAGTTCCAAGAAACATACCAAATTCACTGAGAATAGGGCTACAAGAAATTAGGCTCTTTTTCTCAAATAACTTGAAATAACCCTTAAAAAGATGGTAAATTGACCTTTGATCCTGACACCCTTTACAGAGACCTAAAATATTTTCTAGGTCTTGTCCCCCTAAACTGTTCGTACAGTGACTTCCTATAAACAAGGCTAAAATTAGGGGTTTCAATGCACACAGAGCATATCGATCAGAATCTTTGTTTCCACCATTAAAGATCCTTAACCAAACCTTTCCATTGAATTTGGAACTTCACCACAAATGTGTCTACCTCTCCATAATCCCTGATTGAAGCTATTAATGCATTCAATCCTCCTTATCACCTCTGCACTTCACTGTGATCCCTAGCCATGCAACTCTAGCTCGCCTAGGGCATCAATTTAAAATTAGCTTTATTGAATTCCAAGACCCCTCCTTCATTATAAAATATTTACAAGGATTCATCTGCCTAATCCCAAAGGCCCGTGCAAAATCCATAGTGGGAAAAGGACCTATGACTCCATTTATAGAAGTTGCTTGGTTCAGAACAGGGACTGTGCATGAAACAAAACTGTTTACAAGACTAAAAAAACCACACAAAATCTCAAAATAATCTACTCTAACATATTCATTGATTACAGTAAGCAATCTAATCCATTACAACACAAAATGCTCAGGAAAACAAAAACTGCAGTTGTTTCTTCAATTATACAGTCTGTACACAAACTTTGCAAAATCAACCATCCTCTTGAAAAGGTCAAGGGAGGTCTTATATAGTTGACCATGACCCTATCCTGATGGTTTCAGATATTTAGAAACCTCAAATGCCCAAAAATACATTATTGCAAGAAATGTTGTCAATTTTGTCAATGACAACATTGACAACTTTTACAACTTTTGGGATTCTTGCATAAAACATGGTCCAACACCTCAAGAACTTAACCAATTGCATATTAATGATAATTAAACATCACATATGTCTCCTAAACCCTTCCTTATCCAATTTTACCCCTTAATGGATCATTTCCACTATTGCCCCAACATTGGTAATATGAATACAAATGAGAAACTTTAGACATTGCTTGAAAAGAAAGATAGTAAAGACCTAATAAGACCTCCTTATCTAACTCAACACATCCTGGGACTGACCTAGTCCTATTATTCCACTAGTGGTGTGTCAAGGACCACTACAAGCCAAAAATAACTTAGAATCCCTAGGTTACGTGTTAGCCCTACCTAGGTGCTCCTGCACCATACTCCCCCACAAAGGAAAGTTATGTCACTCTTGTGGACAACATGTCTTCAGAGATGCCCACCTTCTTGAAGTCTATTTCTACAATCCATGAGGCCTCTAATTCAGGCCTATTCTTCCACTTGATGAGGTGTTCCATGTACACCTTGTGCCTTCAAGACTGTTTAACTCTTAAATCCAGAACTCTGTCAACTTCTAACTATGGCTTGGGAGGTAATACAGTAGCCTGAAAATCACTACTGACCCCTTGAATTATTTGACCCATCTCATCTATCTTCCCTTTTAATTGGATCAAGTCATGTACATTAAACACATGAGATATTCTCAAATCTGAAGGTAAGTCTATTTTGTATGCATTAGCTACATATTTGGCTATGATCTTGCAAGGTCCCACCCTCTTCATCTGAAGCTTAGTAAGCACACATTTCTGCAACCTGTATTTGTTCAAATGAACCATCACATAGTCACCTACCTCAAACTAAATGTCTCTCCTCTTTTCATCAACTTTGGGCTTCAACTTTTGTGTACTATCTTGTATGGTCTTCTTGACTTGTTCTTGGATCTCCTTCATGGTTTGAGTGAAGTCCTCAGCATGATCACTCATGTACTCCATGCCTCAAAGATCCCTAAGTTCACACACACCTCTTGGGTGCATCCCGTAAACTATTTCAAATGGGCTTCTCCTTGTGGTTATGTTCTTTCTATCATTATAAGCATACTATTCTTAGGGAATGACCACATCCCATGTCTGACCATATTATTTAGTTAGGCACCTCAATAGGTTACCCAACACTCTGTTGACCACCTTAGTTTGGTCATTTATCTGAGGATGGTAGGCTGAACAAAAAGAAAGATTAGTACCCAATCTATTCCACAATGTTCTCCAGAAGTGACTCATAAATTTCACATCCCTATCTGATACAATACTTAGGGGCAAACCATGGATTCTCACAATCTCCTTAAAGAACAAATATTCTATGTGGTTAGCATCATGAGTAGTCTTATAGGGAATGAAATGTCCCATTTTTCTAAATCTATCAACCACTACATAAATGTTGTCATATCATTGCTTTGTCTTGGGTAGACCTACTATGAAGTCCATGCTCACACACTCCCATGGCCTATTAGGGACTAGTAAATGTTGGTACAAACCTACATTACTTATTCCTCATTTGGCTTTCATGCATACTACACACTGCTCAACATACCTAGTAACATCTCTTAGCAACTTTGGCCCATGATAGAACCTTTGCACAAGCTCCAAGATTTTTTCATACAAAATTGACCACTCAAACACCCATTGTGTTTCTTATGTATGAGATTCTCTCTCATGGAACCTCTTGGCACACACAATTGATTACCCTAAAATAACAGTCCATTTTGTAAAGTAAAATCAGAAAAATTTCTTTGGAAATGATTCTAAAATTCAGTACACGCCTTGTAGGCTTCAACAAAGTCTTCATCTTCTTGTAGAGATCTCTAAAACTATCAGTTCCAATTCTATTCAATTGAACCTCTTGGATTGTCAACAATCTCCTGCTTAGTGCATCTGCAGCCTTGTATAATTGCCCTTTCTTATGCTTAATTGTAAATGTGAATGCTTGCAAGTATTCCATCCATTTCAAATGTCTATTACTTAGTTTCTCCTGAGTATTGATATAACTAAGGGCTTGGTTCTCAGTAAACACAAAAAATTCCTTGGGTAATAGATAATTTCTCCACTTTCTAAGTGACTGAACTAAGGCATATAGTTCCAAGTCATAAGAAAAGTATTTCTTATTAGCTTCATTTAATTTCTCACTAAAGAAGGCTACTGGCCTACCTTCTTGGCTTAGCACACCCCCTACTATCATCCCACTTGCATCACATTCAATAGTAAACAAATTCTCAAAACTAGGCAAATTTAAGATGGGTTGTGTGGCTACTTGTTTTTTCAACATTTCAAATGTTTTCTGTGCTTGTAAGTTCCACCATAACTTATTTTTTACCCCACCCTTGATGGTATCTAACAATGGTGCACAAATACCACTAAAATTTCTAATAAATTTCCTATAAAATTGGGCCAAGCCATGGAAACTTCTTACCTTAGTTGTTGTGATAGGTGGTGGCCAGTTTAGGATAGCTGCAACTTTGTCTTGATCCATCTTCAAGGACCCCTTGGACACTGCAAAACCCAAGTATACCAGTTCTTGCTTAAAGAACTCACATTTCTCAAGATTGATAGCCATCTTCTATTCATGTAACCTCTGAAACACAACCTCTACATGCTTGATATGCTCCTCTTTTGTTTCACTAAATATCAGTATATCATCAAGATATACAACTACAAAATTCCCTATGAATTTGTTGAGCACTTCATTCATGAGCCTCATGAATGTGCTCAGAGCATTTGTGAGGCCAAATGGCATCACAATCCATTCATATAATCCATATGTGGTCTTGAATGTCATTTTCCATTCATCCCCTTCTTTCACCCTAATTTGGTGATAACCACTTTTCAAATCCAACTTGGTGAAGTACATTTCCCCTCCAAGGCAATCCATGAGATCCTCAATCCTAGGTATGGGAAACTTATACCTTATTTTAATTCTATTTATGGCCCTTGAATCTATGCAAAGTCTCCATTTTCCTCCCTTCTTGGATGCCAACACAAGTGGGACTACACATGGGCTTATACTCTTCTTGATCAAGCCTTGACCCAAGAGTTCTTGTACTTGCCTTGCCACTTCCAAATTCTGATTAGGGGTAAGCTTATAAGCTGCCTTTTTAGGAAAAGATGCACCAGGGACAAATTCTATCTGATGACTTATCACCCTTCTAGGGGGTAAGGTTGCAGGAGTTCTATCACTCACTATATCTTTGTACTTCTCAAGCAATGCTTGTATCTCTGATGGTAATGGCTCCTTGATGGGATAATCTTCTTCCTTAGGCTTAAGAACAATAGCATATCCTTCATTATCTTCATGCTTAAGATCTTTCACAAACTCCTTTCCACTACACAACATGATGTTAGGAGTCTTGGGTTGTGGCTCTCCCTCTTCTAATAGAGACTGAATCTTGAAAGTTTCACCTCCCTTCTTGAATGTGATGGAGTTCTCCTCCCCATCATACATTGCCCCATTGTCAAATTGCCAAGGTCTTCCTAGTAGCAAATGACAAGCATCCATTGGTAGGATGTCACACAATAGTTTGTCCTTATACCCTGCTATAGAGAGTTCAACCCATGTCTACACATTCACCAATACACTTTGGCCTTTGTTTAACCAAGTCACCTTATAGGGATTTACATGGGGTACTTTTGTCAACTTGAGTTTGTTGATTGCTTCCTTTGAGATGATATTGTCTATGGAACCAGAGTCAACTATCACCTTACAAACTTTTTCAAGGATCTTGCATCTTATCCTAAACAAAGCCCTCCTATGCTTGGGTTCATCCTTAACTGGTTGTCTTATCAACACCCTCCTAAACATTAGGTTTTCACAAATCTTTGAATCCAGATGGTCAATCTTAGGTGCTTTGACACTTGAAGTGCCCTCATGAGCATAGGCCACTCTCTTATCATGTTTTGAAGTAGTAGGCTTCTCAGGGAATCTATATCTTGGGTGGCCTAATTGACCACATTTTTAACACTTCATACTTTCAAATTATGAAGTAATTCTACCTCATCTTCCTCTTCTAGGACCTCCTTGACTACATCTACCTCTATTATATCCCCCTCTTGGATTGCTTTCATTATTATGCTCTATCAGTTTGGTCTCACCTTGTGTCCTTTTCTCATTGCCTCTGCCTTGATAACCTCCTCTTTGACCCTGTTGGTCTCTTCCTCTACCTCTATTCTTGAAGTTAGAGTCACCTTTATTTTTATTCTTTCCTCAACCCTTAGGGATAATTTATGACACCTCTGAACTATGGTTGGTCTCCACAAACTAATCTCTTCTTGGATGTTCCATTTCAATCCACCCAAGTACCTAGAAACCTTAATTGATTTCTCTTATTGTTGCTTGGACCTAAGACACAATCTATGGAATTCCTCTATATAAGAGGCCACATCCAAGTATTTTTTATTCAAATTTTGTCTTTTCCTATGGTGTTTAATCTCATAGTCCTCTGGCAGATAATTCTCCTTCATCTTGGTCACCATTACATTCCAATTGGCTATGGCTTGCTTACCTAGTCTAACCCTCTCATCTTGAAGGTATTTCCACCATGTTAGGGCTGACCCTCTGAGTCTTGATTTGGTCATCTTTATATTTTGTGCCTCTATCACCCCTTCACACTCAAAATGGTTATCCATTCCTTCAACCCAATCCATCACTGCCTCAATGTCCATCTTCCCAGTAAACAATGGTATCCCTTCCAATTCTTTGCCACCTAATTCTTTGATGGCCTTCAATAATTTCTCTTCATTCAATGGTGGGTCTGGTTTAGGGATGATGTCATCCTCATAAATCATTTTACCCCTATCATTGCTTTCAACTTCTTTGTTCCTAACTGCTACATTGGCAACTTCCTCTAGCCTTATCCTCATTCCTTCTAGGGCTTCTTCAAGGAGTCTGTTCTTCTCCTTTTTCTCATATGCCTCTTTATCTAGCTCTGCATTAGTCACCATGCTTGACTCTCCCACTGATTCACCAGTAGCTGCAGACATACACTGTCTTCCCAAGTATTTAACTTTCTCTGATACCAATCTAATGTAACTACAAGTCTTTCTCTGTACCCTTCCTTCCTCTAGTTTATCCTATTGGTCACTTCTTGACCTATTAGGGTTCTTGACTGACCCTAACCTTCCAAGGATTCTTTCTACAAGATCCTTCTCCTTTCAACTTGCATACATCAACAAAGAAACCAAAACATACATCACCTAGCACATTGGAGCTCTTCTTGCCCCATCTTCATTAATTGATCCAACATGATCAAGAACACTTCTATATGGAGAGTTAGGCTTCTAGGATGTTAATGGGATCCATTCCAATACCCCAAAACACACTTTGCAATAGAACCCTAAACGAGTTCCAAGAAACATACCAAATTCACCCAAAATAAGGCTACAAGCAATTAGGCCTAATTAAGCTCTTTTTCTCAAATAACTTGAAATAACCCTTAACAAGATGGTAAACTAACCTTTGATCCTGACACCCTTTAAAGAGACCTAAAATATTTTCTAGGTCTTGTCCCCCCAAACTATCCGTACAGTGACTTCCTATAAACAAGGCTAAAATTAGGGGTTTCAATGCACACAGAGCATAGCCATCAAAATATTTTCTTCCACCATTAAGGATCCTTCACCAAACCTTCCCATTTAATTTGGGACTTCACCACACAAGTTTCTACCTCTTCACAATCCCTGATTGAAGCTATTAATGTCTTCAATCCTCCTTATCACCTCTGCACTTCACTATGATCCCTAGCCATGCAACTCTAGATCACCTAGGGAAACACTTTAAAATTAGATTGTTTGACTTCTAGGGCCCCTCCTTCACTATAAAATATGTACAAGGATTCATCTACCTAATCCCAAGGGATCGTGCAAAATCCACGGTGGGAAGAGGACCTATGACTCCATTTGCAGAAGTTGCTTGGTTCAGACTAGCGACTGTGCAGGGAAAAAAACTATTTACAAGACTAAAAAAAACCACACAAAATCCTAATCTAATACCACACAGAATCTCAAAATAATATACTCTAACATATTCATGGATTACAGTAAGCAATCTAATCCATTACAACACAAAATGCTCAGGAAAGCAAAAACTGCAGTTGTTTCTTCAATTATACAGTCCGTACACAAACTTTGCAAAATCAACCAACCTCTTGAAAAGGTCTAGGGATGTCTTATATAGTTGACCATGACCCTATCCTATTGGTTTTAGATTGTTAGAAACCTCAAATGCCTGAAAATACATTATTGCAAGAAATGTTGTCAATGTTGTCAATGACATCATTGACAACTTTTACAACTTTTGGGATTCTTGCATAAAACATGGTCCAACACATTACGAACTTGACCAATTGCATATTAAGGGTAATTAAACATCACATAGGTATCTTAAATCCTTCCTTGTCTAATTTTACCCCTGAATGGATCATTTCCACTATTGCCCCAACATTGGCAATATGAATACAAATGAGCAACTTTGGACATTGCTTGAAAAGAAAGACACTAAAGACCTAATAAGACATCCTTATCTCACTCAACACATCCTAGGACCCACCTAGTCCTATTATTCCACTATTGGTGTGGTTAGGACCACTACAAGCCAAAAAAAACTTAGAAGCCCTAGGTTACACGTTAGCCCTACCTAGGTGCTCCTGCACCAGTGTGTTTAGGTTAGGTAATTTGGACGTTTCACTAAGATCTAGTGTCCAAACCCTAGGAAGTCAACCAAGTAGTAAAACTTGGGTTTTGATCCCAAAATGGAGTAAAAATTGGGATTTTTGTGTCTTTAGGTTTTTGAAGGTCTTCTATTATGATTTGAAGTCAGCTTGGGTCATTAGGCATAGTGGAATGGTCAAATGACAAAAACTGTAAAAGTTGCTCATGACAACTTTTCAATTTTGAAAAGTTGTCATGACAACATTTCCTAAAATTTTGGAAAGGGATTTAATGGTGCCCAAATCCTGACCTTAGGGTCTAATCATGAAGGGATAACATATATAAGGTGGAAGAAACCCTAAACTAAGGGTTGGTTGTCATTTTGTACAAACTGAGTATTGGAAAGGAGAGCTTTTCACTATGTTTTGTAACAAAGCTTTGATCCAACCAATTAGTGGATTAAAAGTGATGAATTAATGCATTGATAATTTGTGTTTTGATATGTAATTACTCACTGTGGCAATGGTTTAGTCATCTAGTGTTACTGGTTAGGCTTTTGTAAATTCTTTCTTTTCTTCTAGTTTGATGTCTGGTTTTGAGCCAGTCATGTAAATATGCACCCCACTTGAATTCCCGTAGTCAAATATCTATGGCCTCTTGGAATAAAGTATGGGAATCCATGTAAAATGTATATATGGGTATGTGCACCAAGTTGTGGACCAAAAAAGTGGACACGTCTTTAAAAAAAATTCAAATTTCATATAACCCGATCAGGTTATTTAAAATTCAAAATTGTTCTTGACATGGTAACCAAGCCTAGAAAATATTATTAAAAAACACAATCTGTCTCATAACCCGAACGGGTTTCTAAATTTCAAATAACTCGATCTGGTTTTGAAGAATTAAAAATTATGCATTTATTCTCCATAACCTGATCGAGTTATGAAGAAATTAAAATAGACTTTTCTCTGGAAGCCATAATTTCCACATACGGAGTCTGATTGACTCCATTCAAAAAGCCTAGGAAAGATCTTGAGATGATCTAACAAATGATTAACCTATAATCATCTTTAGTCAATAACATTTTTTCTACCATCCATTTGAATCAAGTAAGGTATAAAATAGGTACTCATTATTGCCCATACATGCAACTTATAGGAAAATCACTATGCTCTCTCTCTCTCTCTCTCTCTCTCTCTCTCTTTATCATATGAGAGAGAGAGAGAGCATACTGATTTTCCATACATTGCATGTATGGGAAATAATGAGTACCTATTTTATACCTTAGTTGATTCAATGTGATGGCAGAAAAAGTGTTGATGCCTAAAGATGATCATAGGTTAATAATGTGTTACATCGTCTCAAGATCTTTCCTATAATTTTTGAGCGAATTCAATCAGACTATGTATGTGGAAGTTATGGCTTCCAGAGCAAAGCCTATTTTAGTTTCTTCAAAACCCAATAGGGTTTTGGAGAACAAAATGCAAAAGTTTTACTTCTTCATAACCCAATCGGGTTATTTGAAATTTAGAAATCCAATCGGGTTATGGCATGGGAAGAGCTTTGGAAAATGACCCAAAGGCTTGGAGGCTCATTTTCCCTCTATTTTTGTTCTTTTAGATATTTTTTCATCTTGTAAGATGAATTCTCTACTTTATCTTCGTCAAGTTTGCAATTTGTCAACTGGGTAGCTTTATAATTTTCACCATAATCTCATACGTCTTCTTATCTTTCTAACCATATAATTTTTTCTATTTTTGGACAACATTAGCATAGTAAACTTTAATTTTCTTTACCAGTGTCTTGATTGCCCTCATAGACATATGTCTACCATTTTTTTAATAAATATTGATATACTTAATCAAATTACAAATAAATTACATATTATTGTTCTACACTTGATTCTATACACTTTTAAAAAATATTTTCATTTTTTATTATTTTGATGCAAGTTATGCCCAGCGCATGAATAGGTACCAAATTTTCAGGATGCGATCACTTTAGAAAATCACAGAAAAAAAAAATTCATCAAAATTTTTAAAAAAAACTACACAACTTCTAGATCTCTCTCTTACCTATCATCCTACAAAAGGGATTTAAAAATACTGAATATAACTATATCTTTTGTATCACGCACGGAAATAGCAATGTTATGTTTTTCCAAACAATTAGGAACATGTTTTTGTGTGCGCAAGGTTTGACCCTCTTAATATTGTCATTTTTTTTAAAAAAATAGTGTTTTAGAAACTAGATTCAAAGTACTACAATTTTTATTTTTTACACATCTTCTTATTTTTAGTGCATGACCCTCAAACGCTTGTTCCAAGATCGGGTTTACCCAATTTCAGAAAAAATGTGTCCACTTATACCCCCCTTTTTGGTCCACAACTTGGTGCACACACCCATATGGCTTGTGGAGTCATTTTTTATAGGGGAAGCAATTTTAACACCAAGCCCTAGGCAAGTGCTAGTGCATTCTGGTTAGGAGCTTGGAAGGAACAGAGGCAAGGAAAGCTTTCTACATGGATTGGATGAAACCAATAAATGGTGGGAGCATGTAGAGGAGTGAGTCCTTGATAAGTGGATGCAAGGAGAGGATCAGAGGAGTTGAATGAGTCACTTTGTTCAATCAAAGAACACAGACTAGTGTACATGTTCCCAAAACCCTTAAAAGTAGGGGTTTCTTGAAAATCCTATGTACGGACAGAGTGGGGATCTAAAACTTTTAAAATCCTAGAGCCTAGGATAGACCTAAAAATAATCCATAATTGGTTTGGAGGGGTGTTAAGGGTTTTTGTGAGAAATTCCAAGAAACCCAGTTCCTAGGAGGCCTAATTGACCAAAAAGGCTACAAGGCCTCAAAACAAGAAAACCAAGGACTCGACTAGAAACATTTTTGAGAGTCCATCCAATTAAGTTGGAAACCATTTAAGGTGACCTAGAAAAGGTCAGAGGACCCATCTTAGTATCCCAAAGAGGACTAGGAGGTTTGGTGGTTCAATGGAGCCTTTGGTGCATAGTTGAATGGAGAAGAGATTAGTGGAAGTTTGAATTTGGTGGAGAGTTCAAAGTGAGAAAGGGGATCATAGAATCATCCTCTGGATAGGGTAGAGAAGGATACCCTAAGAAGGCCCAAAGAGAGGTCTTGATTGGAGCAAGAGTTCTCTTGTGAGTGAGGTCCCCATCAAATTAGTATCAGAGCCATTGAAAGGCTTGGGAAGTGGATAGTATAGGTCAGAGAGAATCGAATCCATAGGAGAGAGCACCATGTTCACTAATGTAGAATTGGAAAGAGACTTGTCAGAACAAAAAGTCAAGAATAGACTCCTAGAAGAAGCTATGGAGGAAATGAAGTTGAAATTGGAAGAAGTTGCAAAGGCAGAAAAAAAGATGAAAGAACAAATGGTAGAAGAGAAAGATAAGGGAAAGAGTCAAGTTGAAGAGGAGGTAGAACCAGAGACTGACCCTCTTCTCCCTGAGGAAACATTCCTCAAGGCCCTCAAGGCATTAAGTGGCAAGGCCCTAGAAGGAATTCTAGTGTTCTCTGGCAAGATGGATGCAGAGTTGGTTATGGAGTGGATTGAGGGTACGGAAAACCATTTTCAATGTGATGGTATCACAGAGGCACAAAAGGTGAAGATAGCCAAATCAAGGCTAAGAGGACAAGCATTAACTTGGTGGAAATTTTTGAAAGAAGAAAGAGAAAAGGAAGGAAAGAAGTCAATAGAAAATTGGAAAGCTATGGTGGCTAAGGTGAAGGAAAATGCTAAGGTGAAGGAAAACTACCTACCACAAGATTATGATATTCAACTACATAAGAAGAGACATAATCTCAGAAAAAAGCACCTAGATGTGGCATCTTATACTGAAGAATTTCAAAATATTTTTCTTAGAGCTAGGGTGCAAGAGATAGAGAGAATCAAGGTTTCTAGGTATCTTAATGGATTGAGATGGAAAATACAAGAGGAGCTAAGCCTCTTTACCCAAACCACTATGCATAGTTGTTTTCAAATGGCCCTAAAAGTGGAGGAGAAACTTAGAAAGAAGCGAGATTCTAACTCAAGGGGTAGAGGAAGAGGTAGAGATTCCAGAGGAGGACAAAGAGGAGGATCTAGTGGTAGAAGCCATGATACAAGGGGTCAAGGAGACTTAAGACCCAATGAACAAGAAAATGAGTCACAACATAGAGTTGGCTATGGTAGAGGGAGAACTCCATATAGTGGTGGAAGAGGAAGATATGGAGGATTTGGAAGAAGCTCACATTTTGCTTCTATGAAATGCTATAATTGTGGATAGTTGGGACACCCTTCTTATAGGTGTCCAAATAATCCAACTTCCTCACAAGGGGAGAATAAAATTGCATATGTCCAAGAGGAAGACAACACCAAGCATTCAAAGGTAAGCCTGGATTCAGAGAAAGGAGAAAGATTAATGCTTCAGAGAGTCTTGATCAAAGCACCTAGAAAAGATGAGAAAAAAAAAGGAGGGCTCTTTTTAGGGTCAAGTTTAAGATACTTGGGAAAGTATGCAAAGTTATAATTGAATCAGGATCTATAGATAATGTGATCTCAGAGGAAGTAGTGCAGAAGTTAAAGTTAACCAAGATTCCTCATGTGTGTCCCTATAAAGTCACTTGGCTAAACAAGTGGCAGAACGTATTGGTCAATGAACAAGTATGGGTTGAATTCACCATAGGGAAGTATCAAGATAGGATACTATGTGATTTTCTATCAATGGATGCATGCCATATATTTCTTGGAAGGCCATGGTAGTATGACAGGGAGGCAGTCCACCAGGGTAAAGAGAACAAGTATTCGTTCAAGAAGGGTGGAGTGAATTTTAAAATATAGTCACTGATTGAAGAAGATGTAGTAGAGAAAGTGGACTCTAATACCCTACAAATGAGTGGGAAATAATTACTCAAAGACATGAAGGAGGAAGAAGGAATTGGCTATACAATCTTGGTAAAGCCAAAGGAGGAGACACCTAAGCCATCACCTATGCCAGCAGAAGTAAATTAGTTATTGGATAAGTTCCAAGACATCATTTGTGAGGGGACCCTAGCTACATTGCCACCAAAGATAGAGATCTGTCACCAAATAGACTTTGTGTCAGGGGCATCATTGCCTAACAAGGTTGCATATAAGATGACACCATAGTAGAATAAAGAAATTGCAAGGCAAGTGCAGGAGCTCTTAGACCAGGGCCTAATAAGGAAGAGCATCAACCCATGTGTTGTCACAGTGGTGTTGGCTCCTAAGAAGGGAGGTAAGTGGAGAATGTTTACTAAATCTAGGGAAATAAATAGGATAACTATTAGATATAGATTTCCTATTCCTAGGATAGAAGATTTAAAGGATTGCTTGGGGGGTGCTAAGTACTTTTCAAAGATTGACTTAAAAATGGATATTATCAAATTAGGATGAAAGAGGGTGATGAGTGGAAGTCAGCTTTTAAAACCACAGAGGGGTTATATGAGTGGTTAGTAATGCCATTTGGGATTACAAATGCACCTAGTACTTTTATGAGGGTGATGAATGAAGTCCTAAAAGACCATATAGGAGTATTAGTAGTAGTCTACCTAGATGACATCCTCATTTTTAGTTAAACAAAGGAAGAGCATGTGAAAGACTTGGAACTTGTATTGAAGAGGTTGCAGGAGGAGAAGCTCACCATAAATATTGAAAAGAATGAGTTTATGAAGAAAGAATTAGTCCACCTAGGATTTTTAGTATCCCAAGGTGACTTGAAAATGGACAAGAGCAAAGTAGAAGCCATATTGAGTTGGCCTACTCCTAAGACAGGGACTGAAGTTAGAAGCTTCCATGGGTTAGCCCAATTCTATAGGAAGTTTGTTAGGAGATTCATTGAGATTTGTGCACCTATCCTAGATACCATTAAGGGTGGAGTGAAGACAAAATTTGTGTGGACCAAGCAAGCTAATGAAGGATTTGAGAGATTGAAGAAAGAGATAGCCACCCAACCAATACTAGTTTTTCCAAGCTTTGAGAAGTTGTTTATAGTGGAATGTGATGCTAGTAATATAGAAGTGGGTGCATTCCTAAGTTAAGAAGGAAGGACAGTAACAATCTTTAGTGAAAGGCTTAATGAAGAAAAATCTAGGTATTCATCCTATGATTTAGAGCCTTATGCATTGGTGCAAGCTCTCAAGAAGTGGAGGCACTACTTGTTGCCAAAGGAGTTTTTAGTATATACTGATAACCAAGCTTTGAGCTACATAAATAAATAGGAGAATCTTAGCTTGAGGCGTATATAATGGATGGAGTTTCTGCGGTCATACACTTTTACCATCAAGCATAAAAAGGGGGTGAATAAAAAGGTAGCAGATGCCCTTAGTAGGAGATTTCTTACCATCTAGGAGATTCAATTATAGAGTACATGGATTGAAAGTTTTAAAGACCTTTATGAAGGAGACTCATATTTCTTAGAGATCTACAAGGTTTGTACTAATTTTGAGAATCACTTTCATCGTGATTTTGCAGACTATACTTTACAGAATGGATTTTTGTTTAAGGGAAAGAAACTATGTGTTCCAAGGAAATCCATGAGGGAGAACCTCATCCAAGAGAAACACGATGGAAGTTTGAGTGGATACTTTGGGTTAAACAAGACCCTAGACTTAGTGGAGAGATATTATTGGTGGCCTAAGATGCAGAAAGATGTAAGAAGATATGTGGAGCAATGTGGCATATGTCAGAAGGAAAAGGGGACATCATCAAATAAAGTTCTTTACCAGCCATTACCCATCCCAAATAGACCATGGGAGTGCATAAGTATGGATTTAATAGTGGGGTTACCTAGGACTCCAACTGGTCTAGATAGTGTATTTGTGGTAGTAGATAGATTTAGCAAGATGATTCATTTCATCCCATGTAAAAAAACACATGATGCTAGTCATATTGCCCATCTTTTCTTCAAGGAGATAGTGAGGATCCATGACTTTCCAATGAGCATAGTTGCAGATAGAGATGTGAAGTTTATGGGGCACTTTTGGAAGACCCTATGGAAGAGACTAGGTACTAATTTGTCTCATGGCTCTTCCTATCATCCCCAAATAGATGGGTAGACAGAAGTGATCAATAGGTTTCTTGGAAAATTTCTAATATGTTTGACAAAAGAGTATGGTCAAGGATGGGAACAAGTTATCCCACAAGCAAAATTTGCCTACAATGATAGCACAAATAGGATTACTGGCAAGAGTCCATTTGAGATTGTATATGGAATACATTCAAGGGGTGTATTGGAGCTCAAGGACCTCAAAGGATATGAATGAATTAGTGGACATGTAGATGAATTTGTAGAATCAATGAGAGAAGTTCATGAGAAAGTGAAAGAGACTCTAGTGGAGGCCAATTAGAAGTTGAAGGCTAAGAAAGATGAAGGAAGGAGAGATCTACAATTTCAAGTAGGAGAGTTGGTGATGGTACTCTTAAACAAGGATAGGCTACAGAAAGGGGTACCAATCAAGTTATAGATGAAGAGGATTGGACCGTGTAAGGTTATAGCAAAGTATGGTGCCAATGCTTATAAGGTAGAGCTACCCAAGGAGATGTCTATTTCTCCAATTTTCAATGTGAAGGACTTGATTACATACAAGGGTCCAAATTTAGGTAAAGGAGACTATAATACATAGGTGATTAAGGATGTGGAGAAACTCAGAGTACCTATTCAAGCTAAACCACAAGTGGAGGAGATTATAGATTCAAGGGTGAAGAAGAAGACCATAAACAAGATCTACATGGAACACTTGGTGAAATGGGAACACCAACCAGAGTCAAAGGCTACATGGATACAAGAAGAATACTTCAAGAATCATGGCATAATCATGGAGTTTATCACACCATAGGTGACCTGATTTTCTTGTTGCAGGGGGAGGATGGTGCAGGAGCACCCAAAAAGGTCTTGTGAAGATCTTGTGTCATTTTGGATTGTAGGTTGATTTGGCCAACCACCTAGTGAATAAGGACTACTTATAAATTCCCATAGTTGATTTAGAGGTGTGTTGAGTTAGGTGTGTTTAGGTTAGGTGATTTGGATGTTTCACTAAGATCTAGTGTCCAAATCCTAGGAAGTCAACCAAGTGGTCAAACTTGGGTTTTGATCACAAAATGGAGTGAAATTTGGGATTTTTGTATTTTTTAGGTATTTGAAGGTCTTATATGATGATTTTAAGTCAACTTGGGTCATTAGGCATAGTGGAATGGTGAAATGACAAAAACTGTAAAAGTTGCTCATGACAACTTTTCAATTTTGAAAATTTGTCATGACAACATTTCCTAAAATTTAGAAAAGGGTTTTAATGGTGCCTGAATCTTGACCTTAGGGGTCTAATCATGAATGGATAACATATATAAGGTGGAAGAAACCCTAAACTAAGTGTTGGTTGTTATTGTTTACGGACTGTGTATTGGAAAGGACAGTTGTATTTTGTAACAGAGCTTTGATCCAGCCAGTTAGTGGATTGAAAGTGATGAATTAATGCATTGAGACTTTGTGTTTTGATATTTAATTACTCATTTTGGTATTGGTTTAGTCATCTAGTGTTACTGGTTAGGCTTTTGTAAATTCTTTCTTTTCTTTTGGTTTGCTATCTGGTTTTGATCCAGTCATGTAAATATGCACCCCACTTGAATTCTCGTGTTCAAATATCTATGGCCTCTGGGAATCAAGTAGGGGACTCCACTTATAGTGTATATATGGCTTATGGATTCTTCATGTGGAAGGGAAGCAATTTTAACACCAAGCCCTAGGCGAGTGCTAGTGTATTCTAGTTAGGAGCTTGGAAGCAACAAAGCCAAGGAAAGCTTGCTACATGGATTGGATGAAACCAATAAATGGTGGGAGCATGTAGAGGATTGAGTCCTTGATAAGTGGATGAAAGGATATGATCAGAGGATTTGAATGATTCACCCTGTTCAAGAAAATAACACAAACTGGTGTACATGTTCCCAAAACCCTTAAAAGTAGGGGTTTCTTGAAAATCCTATGTACGGACAGAGTGGGGGTCTAAAAATTTTAAAATCTCAGAGCCTAGGATATACCTACAAAGAATATATAATTTTTTTGGAGGGGTGTTAAGGTTTTTTGTGATAAATTCCAAAAAGGCTACAAGGCCTCAAAAAAAGAAAACCAAGGACTCGATTAGAAACCTTTGGACTCGACTAGAAACATTTTTGAGAGTCCATCCAATTGAGTTGGAAACCATTTAAGTTGACCTAGAAAAGGTCAAAGGACCCATCCTAGTATCCAAGAGAGAAATGGGAGGTTTGGTGGTTCAATGGAGCCTTTGGTGCATAGTTGAATGGAGAAGGGATTAGTTGAAGTTTGAAGTTGGTGGAGAGTTAAAAGTGAGAAAGAGGATCGTATAATTATCCTCTAGATAGGGTAGAGAAGGATACCCTAAGAAGGCCCAAAGAGAGGTCTTGATTGGAGAAATATTGCTCTTGTGAGTGAGCTCCCCATCAACAAGACTATCAACACAATAGGAAGAGTGTTGACTAATACACTATGTTGAAATTGTCTATGTCTTCTTTTGCATTTTTAGGCTTTTTATGTTCCTTTAGGCTTCTTTTTATGTATGGTATTTTATCTCATTATTTTCCCCATATTTTAGAGGGGAAGGGAATGCTATTCTTAGTTAGTGTGGAGGTACCCATCCTAATGATCTCTTTCCTTGTTCTTCCCCTTCACACCATACTAAAATATTTTTATATGAATGCATGTAAATATTTTAAGTGGAGGACATATATTCTAATAATATGTGCAAATTGACATATCTATATTCTCATGTGCAAATGCACATTGTCAATGTTATTTCCAAATCAAATTGTGGCATGGTGATTGATCAATAAGGAGTGTTTGATATGTCATTATATATTAGTGCCTTAATATTTCTTTCACAAGGGACTACAACATGTTGCACTATCATCCACACAAAGCACTATAGTTTGACATATTAGCTCCAAAAATTTAGTAGATATGTTCTTCTTTTTAGTTCTTTTATGTTTTTGCACTTTAATTTCAAGTATTTCTATTTGTCATTTTTTTTTAATTGGCCCAATTTGACTTCATTAAGTGTTTTGGTTATTCATTAAGAACAAAACATTTTTTCTACTAAAACCACTAAATGGTTAAATTGGCATAATCTCAATAGAAAATTAGTTATTAATAGAAACCTAAGCTAGTTAACCATGTTGGAATTGGATTCTAATGTTGTTGTTGGCATTCATGTTTTGTCACTGATGTCAACATATGTTTCTATGAAGGGAGATTAGATTGGTTATTACTGTTGCTTGATGATTGACAGAAGTGTATGGGTACTATATTGTTGATCCAGAGCAAGCGAAGATGGTGATATGTACAGGGATATGTTTTGATCTTGTGTCTAAGGTATTATGGCTTAATATTGTATCTTGGATGAGTTACAAATGTTTTAGTGAAGACTAGGTACTCGACGGTGACAATAATCTTTGATAGAGTTAGTCTCTGTGTTTTGAGAATAACTTACGTGCAACATGGATTCAGGTTATGCAAGCTTAAGGGATGGCAGAAGACATGTTAAGGAATTTTATTTATGTTTCAAGGGTCGTAGGACTCTTTGTGATGTCATTTGTGGCGTGTGTTATGGAGGAGACCTATTTGGGGCTGACTTCATATATGAAGTGTCTATTATGGATTGCGAGCGTGGATTACGGATCATATATTATATTTAATGGGTTATATTTGATGTTTACTTGTTATAGGTACCATGTGTATCTTAGAAAGAGGTTATGTAATCATTTTTACATTGGGGAAGCCTAATTGGCTGACCTAATTGATTATTGATCTAAGGCAAAGATCAAGCGGTTAAACTGAATTATGAGAGTTCCAAGAAAAGTTGAAGTTCCGAGGTAAAAGTGGAATTATTTACCAAGTTGAGATTTATAAAGAAGATGATTGAATGACAGAGGGAAAATGATGGAAAATATAATTAAGGATATTAAGAGGAAAAAGTATGTCTATATAAAGAATGAGAAATAAACAGAGATTATATTGCTAGCGAGTTGAACAAAGAAGAAGAAGTTGAAGAACAACATTTACTGAGCAGAATAGAGAAATAGAGATTGAAGAATCTACAGTCTGAAAAAGAGATAAATGGAGTATGTGATGAAAGGATTAAATTGAGAATAAAGGATCTGAAAGAAGCAAAGGTAATTTCTATATTTGCAAATCAAAGTTTACAAATTCTTATTAATATTTATAACAGAGAAATCTCTTAACCTAGTGGATTTAACCATCCTATTTGTAAAACCTAGAAGTAGGGGACATTCCAAAAGTGTGTTTAAAGACCTCTAACAAGGTCACTCCTAACAGGGTGAAGATCTTAACAAATCTAAGGAAAATCCCCTAACAGGGTCACATTTAGCAAATGTGTTTGTAATCTTTAACAGGATAAGTTCTTAACCGAGCACACTTCAAAAGGGTACAATTTTATTGTGGGTCACAATTCCCACAGAGGTTTTTTCCCAAATTGGGGTTCCTCATTAAATATGGTGTCAACTAAGTTAAATCTGGAGTTAATTTGATGTTACTAAGTTTCAATGATTGATTTTCATATGTATCTGAGATGAGTTATTGTTTATGATCTTAGTTGCTTTGGTGATTTTGTTGTTTACAGTATTTAGTTTTACTGAGTGAATCAGTGACTTTAGTTTTAAGTGTTTAGATTTGATTTTTTCTAATTCACCCCCCCCTCTCAGTGGACCAACAGGATGATGTGGGTTACATATCTAAGAGAGAAATATGAGGCTTTTGAAAAATTCAAGATATTCAAAGCAAAAGTTGAGAATGAATCAGGCTTAAAGATAAAATATTTGAGATCAGACAGAGGTGGAGAGTTTACTTCAGATTTGTTCAATACCTACTACAAAGAGAATGGAATATATAGACAAACATCTAATCCTAGGACAACACAATAGAATAGGATAGAAGAGCAAAGAAACAAAACAATATTAGATGCCACTAGAACTATGTTGTTGGAAGGAAATGTATCTCATGTTTACTGGAGAGAAGCAGTTGGTACTATTGTTTATACTTTGAACAGAATTCAGATCAAAGAAGGTACAAGTAAGACTCCTTATGAATTATGGTTTAATCATACTCCTATTGTGAAATATTTTAGAATATTTGGCAGTAAATACTATATCAACAAAGATGATGAGATAGGAAAATTTGATGCTAGAAGTGATGAAGGGATCTTCCTTGGTTATTCCAATAAAAGAAAAGCTTATAAATGTTTCAATATGAGATTGAGGAAGATGATTGAAAGTGCTAATGTGAGGATTGATGAAAATTTATAGATTTAGGAAATAATATATGACTGCAACCAGACTACAGAGATCGAGGATGTTATAATTAAGATCAAGAAGAACCTTTTGAAATTGACCATGAGATCGAGGTATGTCAAGTTGAACCAAAATCTACTGATGAGGCATGTAGAGATGAATCTTGGACTAAGGTTATATAGGAAGAATTGGAACAGATAGATAAAAATAACACTTGGGAAATGGTTCCTAGACCTAAAGATAAGAATGTTATAGGAACTAAGTGGGTTTTCAGAAACAAGATGAATGAAGAAGGAATGGTTATAATAAATAAGGCAAGACTTGTTTGTAAAGGCTACTCACAACAAGAAGGTATTGAATTTGAAGAAAAAAATTGCTCCTATTTCTAGGCTTGAGGCTGTAAGATTATTTCTCTCTTATGCTGCACACAAAGACTTCAAATTATATCAAATGGATGTGAAATCTCAATTTCTGAATGGAGATCTAGAAGATGAAATATATATTGAACAACCAAATGGATTTCC
Source organism: Thuja plicata (assembly GCA_018584345.1). Classification (NCBI taxonomy): domain Eukaryota; kingdom Viridiplantae; phylum Streptophyta; class Pinopsida; order Cupressales; family Cupressaceae; genus Thuja; species Thuja plicata. Next base: position 132,845 of record MU227715.1, on the reverse strand, counting down.
TTTGACAGAAGATGAGGACATGGTTTAAATCAAGTTGAAGAAAGCTTTGTATGGACTAAAACAAGAACCAAGAGCATGGTATGCAAGATTGGACAAGTATCTACTTCGTCTTGGTTTTAGAAAGGTAATGTAGACAACAATTTTTACTTAAGAACCAATGAAGTTGGAATTCTAATAGTTGATGTTTTTGTTGATGATATCATTTTAGAGGAAATTATGTAATGAGTAAGAGGTTCTCTAAAGAAATGGAAAGTGAATTTGAGATGTCAATGATTGGTGAGATGCAATTTTTCCTTGGATTGCAAATTAATCAAAACAAGAGTGGTATTTTTATTTCTCAGAAAAAGTATCTTAAAGAAATGTTGAAAAAGTTTGGAATGGAAGATTGTAAACCTATTGAAACACCTATGGTTACTAGTCACAAGCTTACTACTATTGATGAATCTCAGAGTATTTTTCAGACAAAGTGCATATATATGATTTGAGGCTTACAATATCTTACTCACACCAGACCATATATTGCTAATGTAGTTGGAATTGTGGCAAGATATCAAGCAGATCCTAAAGAGATGCACCTTGTCGTTGTAAAAAGAATATTTAGATATATGAAAGAAACATTGGATTATGGCTTATGGTATAAATTTTTTTGATGATTATGACTTACATGCTTATCCTAATGTTGATTGGGCTGGAAATATTGATGACAGAAAGAGTACAAGTGGTGGTGCATTCTTTCTTTGGAAAAGATTGGTTTCCTGGAAAAGATTGGTTCTTAAGTAAAAACCAGGATTATATAGCTCAGTCTACTGTTGAATCTGAGTATGTTGCTACTACTATAAATTGCACACATATTGTTTGGATGAAGCAAATGTTGAAGGACATTGGGATAAATTTTGATGAGCCAGTGGTTATCCATTATGATAACACTAGCATAGTGAATATGTCAAAGAATCCAGTAATTCATTCAAAGATTAAACATATTTCCATTAAGTATCATTCCTTGAGAGACAAGGTAGCAAAGAAGGATATTAGATTGGAGTATATCAGCAAAAAGGAACAAATAGCAGATATATTTATAAAACATTTTCCAAAAGATGCCATTGAGTATCTCAGAGTTATGCTTGGGGTGTGATCCCCTCCTCGTGAAAAATAAATTGATGCAGGATTGCATCAGTCCAGTGGATTTTAGAGCTATATCATTTCTAGACTTGATGTATGGATCTACTCCTAAGGGGGAGTGATCCCGAGAACATTATAGAACACATTTGGGTGATTTTTCACTTGGTTTTTAGAGGCATGAAGATTTGAAAAAGCTACACCTTACAGAAGGGAAATGGTCTGGAGAAGAGTTATGGCACCCTTTGCCATTTTTGTCAAAGGGGGAGAGATTCTATGAGAAAATCCCTACTATTTTAGGGAGAGCTGTGTTGAGGATATTGAGAAGATTGTATTGAGAGAGTACTTTTGGGTTGATGGATTCTCCCATATGTTTCCATCAATGCCAAAGGGGGAGATTGTTGGAATTGGTTTATGATGTTGTTTTTGGCATTCATGTTTTGTCACTAATGTCAACATATGTTTCTATGGAGGGAGATCAAAATGGTTATTATTGTTTCTTGATGACTGACAGAAGTGTACGGGTACTGTATTTTTGATACAGAGAAAGAGAAGATGGTGATATGTATAGGGGTATGTTTTGATCTTATGTCTAAGTTTTCATAGCTTAATATTATATATTGGATGAGTTACACATGTTTTAGTGAAGACTGGGTACTGGATAGTGACAGTGATCTTTGACAGAGCTAATCTCTGTGTTTTGAGAATAACTTACGTGCGACATGGATTCAGGTTATGCAAGCTTAAGGGATGGAAGAATATATGTTAGGGAAGTTTTTTTTATGTTTTGAGGGTTGTAGGACTCTTGGTGACATCAATTGTGTTGTGTTTTATGGAGGAGACCTATTTGGGGTCAACTTCATATATGAAGCATGTATTATGGATTGTGAGTGGATTACGGATCTTATATTATATTTGATGGATTATATTTGATGTTTACTTGTTATAGGTACCATGTGTATCTGAGCAAGAGGTTACCAAGTAATCATTTGTACATTAGGGAAGACTAATTGGTCAACCTAATTGATTATTGTAATAGCCCGTATATAGGAGAGAGTTTTTCTTGTTGGAAAGTGTGTGTAGGGTGAGTGAAGTGGAAATGTATTTGTGGAAGTTATGAGCTTGTGTTTTCTAGATGTAAAGTAGAGGTTGTGATTATGTTACCTCATTGGAATTGATCAAGCAAAGATAGTTGTTATCAGACAGTTCACTGGATTGTATATCTCATATATATTGTAGTTCAAAGAGTAAGTCCTAAGGGTGGATTTAACCTTCTTTAGGAAGTGTGCCTGGGAAGTGAGCCCACTGTTACTCTTGACTCCTAACAGGGTTTGTCCTTTAACAGGGACTATGTACTGTAATGCATCAATAAGATCCTAACAGGGCTAAATCTTTTAACAGGGATACTATACTCTCAGTACATCATTTGTGGGTGCTAATTCCCACCAAGGTTTTACCTTTAATAGGGTTTCCTCAAAAACAAAGGATTGTGTTATGGTGTTGGCATTTACTGTATTATCATTTAAATTAAAGTTTTAATGCATAAAGTTTATTATTTAATAATATTTCTCACAACTGATTCACCCCCCCCCCTCCCAGTTGTGTTGGTGGACCGTTATTCCTAACAAACCCTATTAAATTTAGAGAAAAATTTAATGTCAAAGGTTGTATACCTTATAATTATCACATTGTGTTTTGAGCTTGCTTTGCTATCCACCTCTTGTGGCATGTCCTAAAATCATTTTAGCCTAGTCTTAGCCTTTTATGTACTTGTAGTGCTAGCATTTTGTTTTATTTTTGTATGTTCAACCCTATGAGTTGTAATATATTTTTGTATATTAGTTTTATGTTTTGTTCTCACCTTGCAAAGTATTTCAGCACATTATACACGGACACTAGTGCAATAAGTGGATATTTGTTTGGTGCACTTCTATCCTTCAACTAGAAATAGTGATATGACATTCAAATCTCCTTTTAACTTCCAAAGATTCTTTTGTAACTCTCCTTTATCCAGTTTTTAAAATTTCAAATGTCATCTTTATATTTTGAATGTAGAATGTAATAAACTCAATCTTGAATAATCACTTTTGAACAATAAAACTAGGAATGTAAACTCCAAAATTAATTATTTCACAAGAGACAAAATGCAACAAGTTCCTGCCAATAGTGTTAAGATATGTATTTAGTGTAAGGATTAGGTGGAATTAGTAGTTTGATAGTGCATTACCAATTTTGTTTTGATGAGACTTGTAGCACAATGTTGTGGCACAATAAACTTAGCCATATTGGTGTAAAGGCTCTTAGAGCCCTTAAAAGGGATCCTTGTTAAAGGTCTTGATGACTATGAATATAATCCTATTTAATTATTTAACTAAGCTATGATATTTTTTGTTGGTTTTGTACTATATTTTTTCTTTTTCTTTTTTGTTGTCCTTATTCTATTTAGTTTGTGGTGTAGATGTGGATGGTGTCATATGTATTTTTGGATCATTTTTTTTATAAGAATATTTAACTAAGCTTGTAATTGTACTATAATCATATGGTTGTGAATAAAAATTGATTGAGATTTAGATGTCTGATTTTTCATCAAAAAGAACTTTCTCATGATATATGATTTGTATTTTGTTTATGTGATTGGACTTTAAAAGTAAATTATTCTCTTGAAATTGTTTGGATAATGTTTGAGTGCATACTCTCCTCGTAAACTAGTATAAGAAACATTTATACTATCTAGGTTCCTTTCACAATAAAAATCCCAAGCCATTATTTAATTTGGTGTCTTTGAAATTATTTTTTAAATTATCACACATAGCCAAAATAGGTTTGAAAATAATCTATTATTGCAAATAGGAATCAAAACCTTAAGTAAAATTATCATGCATACATATTAATATTAAAACCCACTAAAAACTATCAAGACATGTTGGAGAATGCATAACAATGTCACAACTTATCTCACATATTAAAAAAATTAAATTATTTATGTTAGATCGAAACCTAGTTAGCTTGGTGTATGAAAAAGATATGTTCGTACTCGAATATGAAATATTTTATTAACTTAATAAAAAATAAATTCTAATAAAATTACCTAACATTAAATACAAGGTCATAGTTATATGATTATGAAGAGGAACATAGAATGCAGTGCAAAAATTTGACAATTTGGGTGAAGTTGTACATATGAATAGATTGTTGTTGAGCATTGACATAGATCTCACCCTATTTAGCTAAAGATGATATAATAGAGTATCTAATAAATTACCCAAATATAGAAAATATTTATAAATCTTACACACATCTCTTTAACAAATATCTAATATATCTCTGATTTATAATTTCTAAAAGAAATCAAGAGCAAGAGATAAAACAATAAATCCAAGTAAGTTTATTGATTGAAGTAATGTTACCATGCAAGATGAATAACTTTTGAGCGCAATTGCCCAAAGCTTAAAGAGGACACACAAGAGATTTTGAAAGGGGAAAAGAAAAGAAAAATCCATTTTGTATTATGAGAGAGAGAGAGAGAGAGAGGTGTCTCTTAAATAGAGATGAGGAGAGGAGTTACAAAGTAACTCACAAATATATGAATGTCATCATTAATATTACGTGTCTGCAATGTGTCAACATCCTCTTAAGGAGGAAAACAAAAATTCATTAACAAAGAAATAAAAGTAAATGACATGTCCTCACAAATGTACAAGAGGGTGATTACAGACCTAGGGATTCAAAAGTAATATCTCAAATTAAATACAACCAAGAAAAGATTAATATTCTATCAATTTCAATAAATTGTTTATTCTTACATTGAATATATAGTTATATTATCAATGTCAAATTTTTAACAAGTTATTTAAATTATTGAATATATATCTTATTTTTAAAATTTGTAATATTTTTAATTATTTTAAAACTTGATTTTTTTATAATTCAAACTATTAAGTAAAATCAAATGTTTTTTATTTCATACGTTCAATCTTTTTTGGCTCTCCGCCTTGAGAAAATTCTGCCCAAATTCATCTGCTTCACTCAAATTGGGTTTATAAAAGGCAGGTATTATTCTTGAGAATCTTATTACTAGTTGGGAGGCTATGGAATGGTCTAGGACCTCTGGTCAAGACATTGCTATGTTCCTTCTTGACTTCAAAAAACCCTATGATAGAATTGAATGGGATTTTATCATCATGATGCTCGAGGCATTTGGCTTTCCTGTAGAATTTTGTAAATTTTTTAGAGTTATACTTAAAGATGCTTCAACCCAAGTTGATATAAATGGCTCTCTCTCCCACATTCATGCTTGAGATCTCTATTAGACAAGGTTGTCCTCTTTCCCCATCCCTTTTTTGCTGTCTTATGATGCTCTCTTCTACTTACTTAGAGATAACTCTCTCTCTCTCTCTCTCTCTCTCTCTCTCTCTCTCTCTCTCTCTCTCTCTCNGATATCTCTCTCTCTCTCTCTCTCTCTCTCTCTCTCTCTCTCTCTCTCTCTCTCTCTCTCTCTCTCTCTCTCTCTCTCTCCCCCCCAGGGTTGATGGGGTGAATCTTCCTGATGGTTCTAACCTAATAAATATCCAATTTTCTGATGATACTACTCTTTATCTTGAGCTTACTAAATATAATTTTTAGGCTCTCCATATAAAAATCAAAATCTTTGGTCAGATCTTTGGTGCTCGTATCTCCCAGTCTAAATCCATTTTCCTTGGGTGGAAGGATCACCCCCCAGATTGGCTTAATCAATATGGTTTCCAGTGGGGTGGCCCTAACAATATTGTTAGATATATTGGAATACCTTTCTCTGTTTCTCCCTCCCTTAAAAGACATGTGGGATTGGGTGAGGGGCAAGATTGATAAAAAATTGAATAAATGGAATTACAGATTTCTATCTTTGGTTGGGAGGGTTCAAGTGTGCCAGAAAATCCTCTCTTCATATAATATATATTACTCCTCTGTGTGGATGTTTAGTAGCTACCAAATTCTTGAAATCCAAAAGGTTGTTAGGAACTTCTTGTGGTCTGATGGAAAAGGTAACAAAAAGATGCATGTTGTTAAGTGGGCTTGGTGCCATGTGGATAAGAAACTTGGTGGTCTTGGGCTTAAGGACCTCAAGACTCAAGGTATTGCCCTTGCCAGAAAATGGATTTTTTATGCCCTGTATGGGCAGGAGCTATGGAAAGTGTTGATTAGGAGCAACATTGTGCATGGTGTCCCTAAATATGGTAATTCTTGGAAGTCTCTACCCTTCAGTGAATTGGTTGTTGGTGATTTTCCAGTTTCCGTCCAAGGTTCTTGTGTGTTTAAATCTATATGGAAAGCTTGGGAACATGTTAGGAAACATTTAGTTAACACTAGTGTCTGCAACATTGATCTCATTCATGGTGAAAGGTCTATTTGGTAAAATCTTTTTCACTTGTCCAAACCCTTAGCCCTTACTCAGGGCTGCTTGGCCAAATCCTAGTTTAGGAAGGGTATTCGCTACCTCATTGACATTCTAGAGCATGTTGCTCTTATTAGATGGGAAATTCTTAGCTCCAATTTTGACCTTCCCCACTCTAAAAAAACCTACAATATGATAGCCAATGCTTGTCAGGCTCTCTCCCTCCCTAAGGACTATCATTACTGATTCTCATAGATTTCTTACTTTTAAGTGAGTTGACGACACTCTTCTCTCTAAAATTAAGGCTCGTAATATCTATTGTGTGCTTTCTTATGATGATTCCATTATCATACATGTCAATACTTTATGGTATTCTAACTTGGATGAACATCTGTGGCAGAAATCCTTCAACCGGTTATAGAAGAGTCTAGTTGCTCCTAAAATTAAGTGTTTTGAAGGGCTTCTAATGTTGGACAAACTCCCTATTAGAAGAGATATTACTAACCTTGATCTTTGTAACATTTTCATATTACCTGATACTCGTAGACATATTTTATTTGATTATTCTGTTGCTAAAGAGATATGGTTAATGTTTGGTATCATCATTCCTAAACATGTCAATATCATGGAAATTATTACTAGTTCTATTCATGGGCTTAAAAAAGATTCCAATATGTTTTGGTTTATTCTTTCCTCAATCATTCTTTGGTATATTTGGAAAATTAGAAATGAAGATAGGTTTCAGGGTAACTCCAGAGTTCTTACTGAGTCTTCTCATAGACTCGCCTATTCTAAAATTGCCTTGCAGGTTTCCACTAACTTGAATGTTGAGAGAAACAATCTCTTGTAGTTCTTGAAAGATGGACATGCCACCATGTTCATGTATGAGATGAAGGATGGATATGAGTGGAGAAGAGACGTGGATAGCCTTGCCACCTTTTAAGATGCCCTTACCAAGTTAACTAAGGAGATCAAGGATAATAGAGAGCTCCCTCTTACCAGAATTGAAATGCTTGCCCAAATCCAAGAAAGAAAGACCATCATCTGGATGGAAGGACCCCTCGACTGGACCTCATGGGTTGATTCCCATGAGGGAGTGCTTCATTGATATGTTTCTTCTCTTCTGTTGTTTTGTCTCTTTTTTGCTCTACAGTCTTGTATCTGGTGCTTTCGTTGTTGCGTAGATTTTTGGAGATCGTGTTCTGTTTATAGTCAAACTCCTTTACTTTTTCTCATAGCTATCTAGATCACTTAGTCTTTTTTTGACATCGGGGCTTGGCCTTTGTGTTATGTAACTCCCTATAAAGTGGTTATTTCTCTATTTCTAATATACAAATAAATATAATAACATTAATATAATATGCAAATACAAAACTTCAATGGAAAGTTTCAAGTATATTTTTTGAGATACAAAAATAATCTCATCGTGCATATGGTAGACATGAATAATTCTAGCATGTGCAAGTGGCGAAAAAATATGACAGCTATGATGTCACTATTGTCAGATTTGAATTATTTATATAAATTTGTAATTTTTTAAAAACAATTGTACATTATAATTATGTCATTGTACAATTATATTTAATTCTTGAAAATAATTGACTACACTAATTAAATGTTGAAGCTAATGGATGCATAAGTATCCTACCTTTGACATAAACTAATAATCATAAATACTCTACCAAAAAAAAATGCCTAAATTAACAACTCAACCAATCCTAAATGAAAGCTCAAAAAGAAAATTAAAGATGCCAACTAAAACTAATTTCATCTTTTGTAACTTACAAGGATTCCAAGAAACAAATCTAATCATTTAGACCAAAGGAAATAGTAAAACTTCAAGATAAATATGTAAGCTCCACCAAAACTAGTAATTCCATTTGATCCAAAAATATTCATTTTTAACTAATTCTATTGTTTTCGTTAAGAAGTCGATTGAAGTTTGAGTGATGTCAAAATCTTGACAGATTAAATAATGGTAGGTGATAAGAAATGACAAATTGTATTCCAATAAGGAAAGGAAGTTCTGCCTTTCCTTGGAATAGAGAGATGATAATATCAAACTGCCGTGCCGAGGAAGGTGGAAATATTTGAATCTATCGTTTCCAACACGCAAATATTAGAAGTGAGTTGATTAGAAGTGAGTGATGCAGAGCACGTCAAACTGCCGTGTGGAAATTTAGAATTGGAAATATTTGTGACCACACAATTCCAAAATCTTTGCTCGTGAAAAGTCTTACATATAATATTCATTGCAACTACACCTTTCAAGAATGAAGAAAGTCTTTTAGGGCCCATTTGGCGCAAGGAATTAAACTGGAATAAGCTGGAATAAGCATTAGTTAATGCTAGAATAAATTTATTCTCTGTTTGTGGGCATTTTCCTTATTCTCGAATTAGAAAAATTATCCCCATTTTGGGGCTTATTCCAGAATAAGTTAATTCTAAAAAAAAGCTGGAATTCATTTCTTATTCGAGAATAAGCTTTTTATGGATTCAAATTTATTTTATTTTATTAATTTTTACTTTTTT
>MU227715.1:112083-122434 GCA_018584345.1 Thuja plicata | reverse complement strand
TTAGTTTAGACTTTTCTAATGAAACTACACAAAACTTATATTACTAGAAACAAAGTGCATAGCTTTGAATTTGAAGTCTGATCTCACATTTACAAAAACTTGGGATTCAGAGAGAAATTGACCCACCTTGGGAGTTTGGTGTCCAAGTCACATTGTCTCAAACTTTAGAGTTTTGCCTACAAGATGCAATGTATAATTCAAGGGTGAAAATTTAATCCCTTCTTAATAAAATTTCTAAAGCTTCAATTTTTTAATTCTAAATTGGTAATTGGGCAAATTAGGGGAGAAAACTAAGACTACAAAATGAACACCTCAAAATTTAGATTGCTTTCGACCTCTTGCTACATGGAAAAAAGACTACACCAAATGTTGGGAAATAAAGACCTAAAACCTAGGATTTGGACTTTATTGTTTGATCAATATTTTAGACTTCAAGGTTTGCATTTCAACTACGAGAACTAGACTTGAAGAAAATTTTGGTCAACTACATGTATGTAATTCAAAATTTAGGTTGTAATCCACAACTTGCATTTTAGACTATTACAAAAATATTTTATAAGGTGGAGATCTCGTAAGTTATTAATTGTTGTTAAATACGGCATAAATATGCCATCTTGTGTGTTGTTATAAAATGGTTTTGACCAAGTTCTCAGGCACTAATAGTTCTATCTAGGCCAAGAACAATGTGTAAGGAAGTTAAGTAAGAAAAAAAAATCCTACACTAACCTTGAGGGGAGGATAATGTAAAAGAATTCTCAGATCTTTACAACAGTTGCAAAAAACTAATATAAATGAAATAACTAACATACATACCACAACATAGTGATTTACGTCACTAGTTCATTTAACCCCTATTTTCTACCTAAATTTTTGACGAGGCATTATATTTATTTGTCTTGGTCAGATTATAGAAGAAAAATTTTGATTTTTTTAAAGTAATGCCCATGTTCATCAAAATTATGATGAACATGGGTGTTCATCATAATCTCAATGAACACGGGCATTACTTTAAAAAATCAAAGATTTCTATTCGTTATGTTTCCTTACACATACACTGAGGGCACAAAGGGTTGAAGAAGTGAGGGCACAGAGGGAACAAAGTGCACGGAGGTAAGATCTATGATTTCTAGACTTTGTTAATGTCTTTGCATTAGATGGGAACTAGTGGGGGATTAGAATGTAGTTTCCTTTCATTAATATATATCTGTATATCTTTATGTGGAATCTACTAACAATTGTTGCAGGTTTTCATATCAAGGGATCAAATTACAATCAACCTAGGAGGTGGGGACATTACATTCTTTGGGATCTAGGTCCTCATCACCAATTTATTCTCTTTTATTCTTATCTTGAGCCTTCTTCCTTCGATATTCTTTTCTTTTCTTCTTCAATTGACAGTTACCAGCTCCCTTGTCCTTAGTTCTTCTTTTTCCTTTGGGCAACCTTAACACAATTTGTGTCTTTCTTCTTTGGAGGACTCTTGCAGACACTACTTCAATATCAGTCACCTCCTTTTCTAACCATCTAATTGACATGAGAAATTTCTTCATCATCAAAAAGTTTTTCCGTTGTACCATTTTTTATCCCATAAGCCCTCATTTCAAAAGCAGTCAATCTAGAATACTGCTTCTTTCTCATATCAAATTTGTCTTGTAAGTTGGCCCAATAATCCTCCAATGCTAACTTGTGAGTACGGAATGTGTTTTTCATATGGGTTTTAAATTTTCTTTTTGGGTCATAGAAATCTCTTTCAAGATACAATTTAAAATTCATATCCTTTAGTTCATATGTGTATGTTCTCACCATCTATTGCCACAATCATAATACCCTAGCTGAAAAGGAAACTTGACTCCTAGCTTATGTTGTAAAGTAAGGAGGGATTGTAGATCAAAAACTTGCCTAGTGAGCTCTAGGAGTATCACTTTATCATTGCAACATCTTGGTAGGAGGAAGGGCTTTTGATGAAAGCCACTTAATCTAATTTATGTGGACCTCAGGTTCTGAATGAACCAAGTACCCCATTCTTCTATTATCTCCATGGCTTCCTTAGTCATTCTATAGCATACATCTCCTATTAATTTGTTTATTATAGCATATATGTAGGCATCATTTACCCTTTATAGAGGCTCTTGACTGCCCTATATGGTGATTGGGTAAAGTAATCCCAAAATCTATTCATTCCAAGGCCTTCCCCTCTCTAACTTTGTGTATCCAATCTGGGAAAGTTTCCCATCCTTGTAATCATCCATAATACATATGAGGTCATGAAGAATTTCTTACTTGCTCCTACTCACACAGATGATCATAAATAGTGTCAGATTTGAGTTGAGCTCAGTCAAAATACTCATCTCCCTTCAAGATGACAGTGTTTTACATATGCATCCATGGTTGGTAGTGTGTAGACTTCTCCTTTCCAAAGGCCTTTCTTAGCATTCTTATCAAGTCGGCTACTGCATCTTTGAAGTCTGATTAGTGAATTGAATCTGCCACCTTTAATTTCAGACTTCCTCTCTTCTCCCAGCCATAGCTTTTTTAGGTGTCCCTTATGTTTTCAACATTCATATAATATTCTGCTAGGGATAGAAGCTTGCTCTGCTGACATGAAATAGCCTTTTAGTTTCTCTCTATGGCCCACTGCCACATGGTCATTATAATCAATAACTTTCAATCATTGTAATTTAATTATGAATAGAACGGGAGTAGAACCCTACTCCTTGTATGCTTATAAATAGAAATAAAAAAATAAAAAAATTTAAACTATTTTAAACCACATTTGTCGAAGAACCATAGCAGTCACAATTATGCATTTTTTTGAAGGGCCCTATACCTCGTTTAATATTGTCTTTGTGGATATTCCATTTTACACCTCAAAATTTTGGATCACATACTCAAGCATTGAAGTCAATAAAAATACAATTGCAAGCTCCTCTACCATTCATGTTGCAATTACTTAGATATAAATTTCTTCTACCACTGAAAGCTTGAAAGGACAATTTTTTTTTAATTGAAGTTTGGTTAATCTTCACTTCAGTATTTACCTCTTAGACGTAAATGCAATAAACATATCCTTTAATAATAGTCTATTATTAACTACTATGCAAAAATAAAGGCATGAGAATTTACAAGCATAAGGAGCATTATTCATTCCTAGTTCCATCAAATTGATAAAAGTTCTTTATTGGCCCACATGGCAAGAGGGTGGGTTTCACACATGCCCAGAATGGTGTGAGATTACACTGACATATTATATTCAGTATATGATGAAGTTAGATCCATGTCATTCTCCTATCTGAACAACATACAAACCACAAAATGAGATTTACCAAATATGGCCTTTTGGGATTCAATTTTCTAATTTCAACATCTAAGTTTATATCTTCTGACAGCTTGAATCTGATATAAAATAAATAATTATATTTATATTGTCAGCAGTCGTGTAGGCCTCAAATTGATAAATATTAAAAAAAAAAATTAGAGTATAAAGGTTCAACAAATGGTAGTAAATGATACTGCTACCAAAGAATGTAGTTGGTCATTCAAAGGCTACTATAATATTCAGTTTGTAGCATAGAAGTTGTATTGAGAGATTGACTTGGTCTATATCACCTAGTAATTCTATATGCATGCAAACATGACTGCATGCAAAGAGTCATCCCAATATGAAAACTTTAATTACACCTGGGAAGGAGAAACACAATCAATATGTAATGACTAAGGCTAAGTTGCCCGTTGGGTATTGTTTTTTTTACCCCAAGTTGGATACAATTATCTAGCATTGCCTTTGTTCAACTCAAAAAGAGAACTTATATAGTCACAAATAGTTAGCTCTAAATCCTTTGGCATCTTACTATTAATTTTTGTTTTAGTTTAAAATTTTCAAGCTTTAGCTTATTGTGATTGTGTTGTAAATATTATCACCCATAGTTCATGGATAATGGCTTGAATGCAGGTGTGGATTTCAAGTTGAAGTTTCTGACTGTAGGAGGGAAAATAATTAAGCTAACAATTTGGGACACGGGTTGGTGTTTACTACAATAATATTACCCACTGTTATACCAGTAGCAGGAGTTTTCTTGATCAATATTTCGTTGATCCTCATACATCTTTTATTGTTTCATAAGTTACAAACATAGTTTCTAGATGAGGATTTATTGTCAGGGAAAATAGATAATCTAGCACCATAACATCAAATGTATAAGACAATGCTAAGAGAAGGAGTTGGGAATGAAGGAATCAGTACAATATAGAGTAAAATTTCTATAGCATTATAAATTCAGTCACAATAATATCAAAATAATTGTTGATAAAGACACATGAATTTGGAAGAGTAATAGTAGATTGTCAAGAGGAATGTGAAAATGCTTAACAAAGAGAGGAATGTTTTTTCCAATGATAGAACACATCTAAGATACTGCAGTCCAAGATTATAAATAGTGATCTTGAATGGTAATGGACAAAGGTTTCACAAAAAAGTGGTGATATCAAAAGATAAGGATAGAGATGCTAAAGTCTTGTGAACACAAAGCAAGATAAATCAAGAGAAAGATACAAGACATTTCCATGACAACTAGCGAATCAAATAATTTGAATAGAGCATATTTCAAGAGTGATATGAAATCAAACACACAATAACATGACTATCCTAGAACATTGATAAGAGCCCTCATAACAATCGGATCTTTTAGCAGTAAACAATTAACTGCAAAACCCAAAGTAATGATCAACAACATCCAAAGAAATAGACATGATGTGAAAAGATAGTTATAATTTCAATGATCAAAGTCATGAACAACACTATAGAATAATGCAACAAATGATTTTTCATAGAAAATTTCACTATCATAATAGCCACAAGAGGTTGTTGAGACGGTTACAAGTATATATAGGTTCACATCCATGGATTCCAAGAACAACTAAGCAGCGATTGACAATTTCATTCAATGTTGAAATTAGTGAGAAAGCGGAGGTATACTTCCATATTTGGAAACAAAATAGATAGGCTTTGGAGGGCCATATCTTTATGTTTTAAATGACTCACATGTTTCTTTTCAATATGGTCATCTTCAAGAGACCACTATTACAAGGACGGCCATTTGGTTTTTAGCTATATATTTTGAATGTATGGAAAAGAAGGGTAACTGTTTTTGCTTCTTTAATGTTTTGCTAGATATTAATGCAAGTTATTTGAAGGAATTTATGGAGATTGTAAAATTTGTGTTAAGGTTAATTGATGGTATACTCTTCTTACATTGAATATGTCATTGTTTGGATATCTTATTTGATATCTATTGGGTAGTTTAAAAAAATACTTGTGTACATTGATCTAGATTATTTTTCTTTGAACAAGTAATACAATGATTTTTAAATGTTATGAATTTTATTGGTGTGGTGTAGAATCTTGAATCTTGCAAATGAGGATTCTTCCACTTAGTTACCAAGAACTAAGTTTTGATCTGACTTGCTATCTTGGTTGTTCAATTGCTTCTGATTACTTCAATTGATAACTCCATTCTGGCCTTTAGATAGATTAGAGAGTCATTTAAGACTTCCTCTCTAACCTTCTAGTGTCATTGTTGTTTATTCTCTTTGGAAACTGGATATTATGCAAATGTAGAGATATTGATTGTATTTAATTGATGAGGTACTAGGTTTTATGTTGTAACTTCTAATTCTTATTAGGGTTTTATCTGTTGGGAATGATAATTGTCAATCAAGTTCAGCCAATCTTGGACAACCACACCCAACAATCTAAAAAGATAGATTGCTAGATAGAAAATGTCCATACATAAACACACACAGTTGATTCCTAAAACAATCTTTTGAATATTACCTCACATTTTACATCTCTTGAAAGATTTACACAAGAAAATAAAAGAACGTGAGCGACTAGAGGCTTGTATTTGTAATTAATAAGAATACTCTATTTTATTCAATGATCACAGTCAGCAATGCATCATTTGAAAATGAAAATGAATCAATTAAAAATATACACAATTGATTTCAAAAACAAGATTAACTTCCATTTTAATATTAGAATTAGAAAGCCATGCATAAGATTATAAATAGTGTGAATTTCTTAGTGAGATAATTAAGATTTTTATTTTTTTTACGATCCAAGAGGCAGTTGTTTCTTAATTGCAATTTGATGTAATCCCTTGGTAACAGAATTGTCTCTAAGAACTGGTGTGCATCCACCATTAGTGACTTCCTCAGCATATGGGCTTGAACTCAAGAGTCTGAAAGGTATGGATTAATTTTTGACTACTTACTACAAACTTTCTGAGCTTCTGCTCATTCAAGCATCATTACATCCTTTTTCTTCATTACATGTAAGAGCTCTGCTAAGCTGCACTTAGAAAAGAGTAAATACAAAACACAGACCCATTCATGATATAAAAATCATACCATCAACAATTCAAGATATAAAAAGCATACTATCAACAAAGGAGAGAGAGTATTATAAAATATTATTTTTTGAACTAACCACAACATTGGGAAGACTACAGATTTTACATTAGCTGAAGAGTACATTAAAAATTCATTCAAATCCAAGAAAGATCACTGCTTTCAATGCTTGTTGAGATATGATTGTTGAATGAAGGATTATTATTATTATTATTTATATTCTAATTTTAATTTACTTATTTATAACTCATTTTGGATTGATGATCCCATGATTTGTTTATGGGGAACGATGTTTTTTATGAAAAGCTTCATGAGATGAAATTGTCATTATTCAGGCCCACCATACATACAAGGTGGAACATCATATGTTAACTAACCCTATCCCACTGCTTTGATTTCATATAATTGCTAGAATATTTTTCCTTTCATCAATTTATTGTACTATATTCAAGGTACGCAACTTTAGTTAATTTTTTTAGCTAACAACTTTGTTTTTTCTTAAAAGGTGGAACTTACAGGATAAACAATTAAAAGATCAGCTCATAAAATCTTTAGAGGAGCTCTTTGGAAGTAACATTTTTGACAGTGAAAATGTTCTTCAAAGAGCTTACAAACATCTAAAGACTGTGAGGGATGCATACAAAAGGAATCTAGTGAGCAATCCAAAGTATGAGTGTCCTCCTGTGATTCCAGAGAAGGTGTGGAAGGAATTCATTTTAGATGCAAAGGAGAAAGCGCAAAGCCAAAGAGGAGTTGCACCAGTAAACGAAAATAGAAGGTATGCGATAGTATTAAGTAGAACATAATTATGCACTAATTAGTGATCTTTATATTTATATAATCTAACATATTTTGAACTTTTCATAGACTGCAGGACACATCAAAGGTTACAAAGGCCAGAACAAAAAAGATTGGCCAACACAAACTTGGCTCTGGTGGTTATCTGAAACTTCAAGAAAGAATTGTAAGTAGCATTAAATGAAATTTTGAATCAAATTTTTTATAAATTACAAACAATTTTTTTTAATCAAACAATACCTGCAGAATTGACGATATTAAGCCAAAAATGCAGGGCTCGGATTTTAATGTAGTGCCCACGGAAGAAGATAGAAAGATTGGATTAAAGCAAGGCTATAAAGCCGTGGCCAAACACCTACGCCAAAGCCAATAGTCTCCTACATCTGTCCACACACAGGTAAGTAGGCCAAATGAAAATTATTTCAAATTGAATACTTGAACGACAATCTATTTGATGTTTATTCAACCTCTTTAGCACATGACATTGCAATGCAGCCTTCTAATCCTAGCATAGAACCTCCACATGATGAAGACCCTGATGTGCATCGCAGTGATGGAGGTATTCATTTGCTATTGAACATTAATTGTGTAATTTTTAATGCAAGTTAACATTTTAAATTAAAATTGGTGTAACCTTTCTTTTGTACATTTTAGAGCATGTAGAACGTCATGGTGAACAAGTGGAGGATAATCTGAGTGTTCACCATTTTCTATTGTAATTATTTATTTGTTATTAGTTTAGTATTTTATCATTATCCTTGTTTTTTAGGTCATTTATGTACTCTTTCCATATGGATCTAACATGCATAAGGCTGCCATAATGTACATGTGATTTCATCCTTGAATCACACATGTGTCTGAGGTTGTGAGCTTACAGAGCCTAATCTTTGTTCTTTTTAATTAGCTCTTTTATCTCTTATAGTCAAAATATTTTTATATTTTAGTATCTTCAAGTTATTTATGTTTTCTTCATAGTAAACACTTACTTATTTGCATCTCAATACCTTGATCAACTAAAACCCCTTTTCCAAATTTATTTGTGTCATCCTCTAGCTTTGTGTGCTAGTAGAAGTGAGGTTCCACAAGGGAAGATGCATCCTTTAGGCTTTATAGTTAGATAAATAAGAGAGAGCTTAATATCATCATGGTATTTTAAAATTTCCATTAAAACACATGCAAGCCTAATGGAGAGCATGACCTAAATGTGTGAAAAAAAAATTTCTTTTCAAAAAACACATATTTTGCATGAAATGGCCATCCAACCCTTTGAGTTAGATGCCCAAGGTGAATCTAACCTAAAGGATTAGTTTTTTACAATGCAAAAAAATTTTTGTTAACTAAATGAAAGTGTCCCGATATGGTTTTAAGGTAATTTGCATGTGGTTGAGTGTGCTAGAAACAAGTTCAATTTTTTTTGAGTGGACTAGATATGTTTAGGGTCCACATGCTTGCCTTTTCTTATAGACATTTCTTAGTGGACTAAAGATTTTTTTGAACACTCTTTCTCTGACCCTATTTGATTAATTAAATCTCAATTAGTGTTTCTTCAACATATTGTGTATTCACCAATGTGTTTAGGGTATGCAAGGGGTCCTACAATGAAGTACATTCACTTACTATCATGGATACTTACGTGTCTAAAGGTGTTGAAAAGTGACAATGCAAGCAATTGTTATTTTGTCATTCATGTCAAACCTTAATTGGTGAGACTATTTTTATCTGTTTAAGTACCATATCTATTGATTGAAGAAGAAGATTTAACAAGAAGACTAAGTGAATGGTTGAGTTAAGGAATATAAAAGGGTACTTGATCAGTTGGCACTCTAGCAAAGTAATTAGTTGTTTATCTTTCTAAGATAGTTTTTCTGGCTGTTTTGTGTCAAGCAAGTCTGGCTTGTGTTGAGAAAGTTTGGTTTGATGTCGAGCGAAGTTGTTTGTGACGAGAAAGTTTTTTTAGTGCCGAGCACCAGTGAAATTGCCAAGTGGAAACAGTGATGTTGGCTGACTTACAGTATTTGGATTAATGATGAGATTTGAGATCTCTGGCCGACGTAGTTAATTTTATTGGGATATCTAAAGTTAATTAAAGATTGATCCACATCATTTAATGTATGGGTAACCGTAATTAATGCATGGATTCAAGATTTAATTAGAGACTACTTTGGAGAAGTAAATGTAATGTAATGATGGAATGATCCGTTGGATTTGACCTAACCTAAGATCTACGATCTTGATTAAGCAGCAATGATTTATCTGACCTAGACAAAGAGGTAAATGATAACCTCAAGGGGTTATTCTTTGGTGCGTGGATGTGGTGGTGGATGTACTGATTGGTGTACATGTGTGTATGCAAGAGGATTGCATAGTTGATTTACTGATTGGCATGACCTAGAAGAGAAGGCTGAACACAGAAGCAGAAAGTTGCATGTGTGATTGCTTGACGGATTTCCAAGTAGATCAGAAGATTGAAATGACAATGCAGGTCACTCAGTAAGTTAGCATTAGAGCTGTAATTGGATCTGAATTTGCAAAGTAAGTTGTATGTATCAGATCACAACTGCTGATTACTTTCTAACCATTGTATCAGTTAAAATCCTTTAACAAGGTTGACCTAATAGTCATTTTTACAAATCCTCTAAGCAAGGTGACATTTAGGTGGAATGTTCTAAGTCCTCTAACAAGGCCACTCCTGACAGGGTGATTAAATCCTTTAACCAGGTCACACCTGTATGCACCGTAAAATGGTCACCTAGACTTTGGGCCCCCATTTCTCAATTTATCAAATCCCTGAATCAATATTTTCAAATATCAACAATATCAATTATATCAATTTCCTTGATCAAATCATAATCAATTCTATATTTCCTAAGGTTTGAGCCTTATTTAATTTAAAAGAGAAAAAATAAAAATAAAAATATTATTTAATTAGGAGAACATGCTCTCTTTTAATTAATTAAAAATCTCTTTTAATTAAATAATAAAATCACTTTATCCTAAGCCTTTATTTAATTAAAATGAATCTCCTCCTCTTTTATTTAAATAAAAAATCCCCACTTTTCTTCTTATCCTATGTTGCACAAATAAAGTATTATTCTTATTTTATAAAAAAGGGAAAAAGCACTTTTTGTCTTATGTGGGACACAAAAGT
>MU227715.1:98811-111983 GCA_018584345.1 Thuja plicata | reverse complement strand
CAAGATTGGATTTGCAAGAACCAATGACAACAACAACCTGTACTTGAAGATAGAGCAAATAAAAGGTACATTATTAGCTGAAATTTTTGTAGATGACATCATATTTAGTGGACAAGATGTGTTATGCCAAACATTTTCAACAGAGATGCAAACTGAATTTGAGATGTCTATGTTTAGTGAGATAAAATTCTTTGTTGGCTTACAAATTTATCAAATGAAGAATGGTATCTATATTACTCAATCTAAATATATCAAGGAGATATTGAAAACTTTTGGAATGGAAGAGTCCAAACTAGTGAGTACACCCATGGCTACTAGATAGAACCTAACAAAAGATGATGACACAAAAGAAGTGAACCAAATGCTCTACAGATCAATGATTGGAAAACTACAGTATGTTGTACACAGTAGACCTGACATTGCCCTAGCTATTGGAACTGTTGCAAGGAAAAGAACTACTGGTGGAGAATTTATTTTAGGAAAAAGATTGATCTCATAGACAAGAAAGAAACATAATTGCACCTCACAATCTACAGTTGAAGCCAAATATGTGGCAGCAGTAGTCAACTGTTCTAACATTGTGTGGTTGAAGATACTACCTGAAAGGTATGAAGGAAGAAATCACTGAACCAGTTGTCATATATTGTGATAACATGAGTGCCATTAATATTTCTAAAAACCATGTTATGCACTCAAAGACAAAGCACATAGCTATCAAGTATCATTACTTGAGGGAGCTAGTTCAGAATAAAGAAGTGAGATTGGATTATGTGAACACTAAAGAACAACTAGAAGACATATTCATAAAGACACTACCTAAGGATTCTCATGAGTATCTGCGAGGAAAAATGGGGGTGATTCCCCTAACTAAGGCTAATTAAGTTCTGTATGGTACTGTTGCATCAAATATTACATTCAGAATAATTGACACATTAATGCAAAGTAAGTCACACTTTAGGATGCTGACTAAAGTTGTTAAGTTGGACAAAGATAGAAAAGAAGATCAGTCATAATCAAGATGACAGGATCAGCATGATACTAGAGGTCTAAATGATAAAATTAAAGTCTTTGGTATTGTTGTCAAAGAGGGAGAGATTACCTATATAGACAAATAAGTTACTATTGAAAACAATGAAGTGATTATCTACTTAGAGGGAGTCTACATATGATCAAACATAGATGATTACAGTGTGATTACAGACACGGAGGGACAAATATTTTATAGATGAGAATCAGAATGAAGCTAAAGACATTAATAAAGATTTGTTCATATCAAGGAACACAAGTGAATTTTTGGATTGTATGGTAACCATGCTTGTTAAATCATTGTTTTAATATTTTGGCTGCCATCAATGCCAAAGAGGGAGATTGTTGGAAAGTGACAATGCAAGCAATTGTTATTTTGTCATTGATGTCAAACCTTAATTGGTGAGACTATTGTTATCTATTTAAGTACCATATATATTGATTGAAGAAGAAGATTTAACAAGAAGACCAAGTGAATGGTTGAGTTAAGGAAAATAAAAGGGTACTTGATTAGTTGGCACTCTGGCAAAGTAATTAGTTGTTTATCATTCTAAGACAGTTTTTTGGCTGTTTTGTGCCAAGCAAGTCTGGCTTGTGCTGAGCAAGTTTGGTTTGATGCCGAGTGAATTTGTTTGTGATGAGCAATTTTATTCAGTGCCAAGCACTAGTGAAATTGCCGAGTGGAAACAGTGATGTTGGCTGACTTACAGTATTTGGATTAATGATGAGATTTGAGATCTCTAGCCGACGTAGTTAATTTTATTGGGATATGTAAATTTAATTAAAGATTGATCCATGTCATTTAATGTATGGGTAACTATAATTAATGCATGGATTCAAGATTTAATTAGAGACTACTTTGGATAAGTAAATGTAATGTAATGATGGAATGATCTATTGGATCTGACCTAACCTAAGATCTATGATCTTGATTAAGAGGAAAAGATTTATCTGACCTAGACAGAGAGGTATATGATAACCATAAGGGGTTAGTCTTTGGTGTGTGGATGTGGTGGTGGATTTACTGATTGGTGTACATGTGTGTATGCAAGAGGATTGCATAGTTGATTTATTGATTGGCATGACCTAGCAGAGAAGGATGAACACAGAAGTAGAAATTTGCACGTGTGATTGCTTGATGGATTTCCAAGCAGATCAAAAGATTGAAATGACAATGCAAGTCAGTCAGTAAGTTAGCATTAGAGCTATAGTTGGATCTAAATTTGCAAAGTGATTTGTATGTATCATATCACAAGTGCTGATTACTTTCTAACGATTTTATCAGTTAAAATCCTTTAACAAGGTTGACCTAACAGTCATTTGTATAAATCCTCTAAGAAAGGTGACATTCAGGTGGAATGTTCTAAGTCATCTAACAAGGCCACTCCTGACATGGTGATTAAATCCTTTAACCAAGTCACACCTAACAGTGTGTTATTGTAACCTTTAACAGGGTTGGCTCCTCACAGAGCTCACTTTAGAAGAGTGAAACTTGGTAGCATGTTACTGGTGGTTTTTCCCATATTGGGTTTCCATGTTAAATACTTGTGTCAACTTGTGTGAACACTTATGGTTTGTTTTACTATTGTGTTTCTACAAGCTAATTATATTAAACAGTAAACTGCATGATTCCGTTTTTGACATATGCTACTACTGCCGAGTAGATCTGAAATATAAAAAAGTTTATTTCCTACATCTAGACCTGAGGATAACTGATTCACCCCTCCCCTCTCAGTTATTCTAAATTCATTCTAACAAAAGGATGATAACACAAACACCTGTCACTCTAAGATTCTACCATGAGTCTAGGATTATAGAACATCTAGTTAAATTTATCATGGCATTTCATAATCCTCTTGGTATGTATGTGTCCTTTGGGGTTCTTATGTCCACATTTAGCACTCAGGTCTTTTAGTTGAATATGGTGATATTTCAGGGGTCCTGAGAGCTTAGTTTGACCCCAAATAAGAGATAAAGTTATATGAGAACCCTATAAGGATTCTTGAGTAGTTTTATAATTAATTTAAGTGTTTTTTATGGTATTCAAGTGTGATTCAATGCTTTTCAAAGCTAATTTGTGACACCATAGACCTAGGAAAAGGTCTAGCTTTTTAGTTAAGTTTTGAAACTTCAAGGAGGCTCTTATGTGGCTCTAATAACTTGTGTATCATTTCCAATATGTTATAATAACTTTCCTATTTATCATTTTTATTTTGTGGCTTCAATTATTTTTCATATAAGTGTCACTTGTCAACAGTTTAACCTAATCTTGAGGTTTGAGCTCTATTTCTTTATATGTTAAATATGTTTTATGTAAATGTTTCAAAAAAAACTATTTCATTTATTCTTTTACCTGTTTATCTCATATCCTTGATGGTTCCTTGGTGGGGCATTACACTTCTCCATCTCCAAGGGAATAATTAAAGAAGGAGAGGTCGTAATTGTGCATATTATGAGAGCTAGGGCATGATCAATACCAATATTATGTTAGAATAACTGAGAGGTGGGGTGAATCAGTGGCCTCAAAAATAATCCAATAAATAAACCCAAAAACTTAGTACCACACTTATAAGCCTCTATTTATCTTCAGTCCTACAAGATGTATGCCCTTAAACAATCTTATCAAATAACTATTTCTCAGAGTTCACTGTTAAACCTTATTCTTAAGCTTTACCGAATAGCAGTCTAGTATTTACCAAAATATAGTAAATAACTTAGTGTTTACTGATCAATCTTGTTTTAGTAATGTGTAAAGTCAAACATCAAAGAAATGAATCATAAACACATTTGACACATGTATTTTTAAATTGGAAACCCTGTTAAGGGAAAAACCACTTGGAACCGAAGAGCCAACCTTGTTGAAGGTTACAAACACATTGTTAAGTGTGACCTTGTTAGAGGATTTATCACTAACAGTTTATCACTTGATATATGGCATTTCACTATTCTGTCTTGATGATAAACATTTTTATGCTCCTTGGGATGTATCTCAATATATAAAGGATGGTTAGATCATGCTCAGTTAAGAGACTTTCTGATCCAATGGTTAAACTGAAATAGTATATGATATGTTCATAAATATAACTTAGACTTGCAGATGTTCAGATCTATTGTAAGCTCATAATACCTTTCTGATCAATTTTTCCCTGTAATACCTTTGCTCCACTTATTTCTTCTCAGTGATGTTGTGCTTCTTTGTTTCTCGGTGACCACATAAAATTTTAGTTCTATTCTTTAGCTTGTATGATCAGGTATGTATGAAGACTTCTTTCTTCATCAAAATTCTCTTCATCATCTTCTTCTCTATTCACCCCTAATTCATAATGAATTATCTTGTCTCTCTTATAGAAATAATTTCACCATTTCTAGGTCTTTGTCTTTCTTGTTCTTGATGTGATCCAAAAATCTCACCATTCTTGATTTAAAGCTTACCTCTGTTTTATCCCGTGGATTTCTCTTTGACAACTGAAATAAAACAACTTTAAAACTCTAGCTTATCTCTGGCTTTTAAATTTTTGACGAAAACAATGTGATCAACCAGCTAACTCCATATTTATCTCTTGCCATCTAAGTCATTTGTCATTTCTAAACTTTAGTTCTTTTCGTTGTTTAACTCCTTGTTATCTCGGTCTTGACTTCAGTTGTCCTCAGGCATCTATGTCCATCAGGGTTGTCTATCCATTGGGTAGCAGTGTGGTTCTACTCTCGGTAATGCTTGATCAGGTATCTTGATTGGGTATCACTATAACTCTTCTTTCAAGGTTCTCTATTTGTCAGGGTGCATTGTCCGTCAGTGTTTATTATCACTTAGTGCATACTAAATTTTTTTGCATTATTGATAGCATAACCTTTATTTCTTTGGTTCTTTGAAGTCTAATTAGATTATATCAAGTTGAAATCAATGACAATACAATACATTAACCGATGTAATGTCTTGCATTAACTTTCTGCAGCTCGATGATCATCAAATTAACATCTTCAAACATTCAATTAGTTATGGTTCATCAATCTCTCCCTTTGGCATTGATGGAAACATACTACATTACTACTAATACAATACGAAATATATCAATTATAGCTTATCAATCTACCAAACTTATTGTTCTATAACCAATACAAATTTTTGGCTCTTGGTAAGCTCTTCTAGCTTAGATTTGATTCTTGTAGATTACTTTCTTCAATATTTATTCCCTTCACTGGATAGATGTAGCAGCTTCTGATTTTGTCTCTCCCTTTAATGTAGAATCTTTTCTTTGATTTTTTCTCTCCCTTTGACTGTTACTCTCCTTGATTGTCTCTTTTTCTTTTGACAGCAATAGATATACTCTTTCCCTTAAGTCATCTCATCCTTAGGATAATTCTCTCCCTTTGGATGATTATGATGGATATTTCATATGGGTATAATCTCTCTCAAGTCATCTCAAGTCACCTCTCCCTTTGACAGCAATGTCAAACTCTTTTCTCCTTTTTTTAATGTACTCCTTAAATTTCCCTATCCATCAGCAATACATTGACTCTGGTGTTTGGTGTAGATAAAGACCTTAATGTGTACTGATGTATCTTTGTAGTCCATCTTTTTCCTTGCATCAACATGAATGATCTTTTGATTATGTGTAGGCTGATGGAGCCTCCTAGTCAGCTTAGTGACCAATAGACAAGGGTCAGACCCCTAGTCTTTTTCTCAGGTACTCAAATGTATCTTTAGGCAATGGCTTTGTGAATATGCCTGCTAATTGTTCCTTGGATTGTTCCTTGTGAATATGTCTGCTAATGATACTTGGTAGCAATATGCTTTTTCTTAGAATGCATGACTGGGTTCTTTGATATGTTTAATGCACTGGTATTATCACAATAGATAATCACTGGTTCAATAATTTTCATATTCATACCTTTTGGTAATTGCTTGATCCATGCAATGTTAGAGCAATTTTCAGCAGCAGCCACATATTTTACTTCTGTAGTAGATTGTGAGATGCATCCTTGCTTCTTACTTATCCATGTGACAATTATATCACCCATAAAGAATGCTCCTCCTGTTGTTCTCTTTCTGTCATCTAAGTTTCCATCCCAATCAGCATCTGTATAGACTTGAAGCTCAAATTTTCCTTCTCTTTTATACCATAAGCCATAGTCTTCGGTATGCTTTAGATATCTCAGAATTCTCTTGATAGTAGTCATGTGTGACT
This sequence comes from Thuja plicata, assembly GCA_018584345.1. NCBI lineage: Eukaryota > Viridiplantae > Streptophyta > Pinopsida > Cupressales > Cupressaceae > Thuja > Thuja plicata. The sequence goes on along the minus strand of MU227715.1, from coordinate 105,771 downwards.
CCTTGGGATTAGCAGAGAATCTAGCAACTATTCCAACTGCATGTGTTATATCTGGTCTAGTATGAACAACATACATTAGTTTGCCAATCATTGATCTATATAGGGTTTAATTTACCTATTTTGACCCTTCTTGCTTTGTCAACTTACATTCAGTTTCCATAGGTGTTCCAAATAGCTTGGAATCTTCCATCTTGGATATCTTTAGCACTCCCTTGATGTATTTGGATTGTGTGATATATATGCCTACATCTTGTTGAAGAATCTGTAGACCAAGAAAGAATTTGATCTCCCCAATCATTGACATCTCAAACTCTTTTCTTATTTCATTAGCAAAATATTTACATAACATATCATTACCCCCAAATATGATATCATCAACAAATATTTTAGCAATCAGAATATTATCATCAGAATCTTCTTTTAAATACGGATTATTATTTTCACTTGTTCTTACAAATCCAATGCTTATGAGATAGGAGTGAAGTCTTTCATACCATGCTTTAGGTGCTTGTTTCAATCCATACAAGGCTTTGTGTAGTCTACATACCATGTTTCTCTTGTTAGGATCAACAAACCCTTCTGGTTGTTCAATGTATACCTCTTCTTCTAACATTTAGAAATGTAGATTTGAAATCTATTTGGTATACCTTGAATCCTTTAAATTCAGCATAAGCAAGTAGAATTATGACTCCTTCTAGTCTAGAAATGGGTGCAAAGGTTTATCCATAGTCAATACCTTCTTCTTTTTCATACCCCCTGCATACTAATCTTTCTTTGTTCCTTGTAACTTCTCCATTCTCATTCAGCTTGTTTCTGAATATCCATTTGGTACCAATGACATTTTTGTCATCCGGTCTGGGTACTTATGTTCATGTTCTATTCTTCTCAATATTTTCTATCTCTTCTTTCATAGCACTGACCCATTCTTCATTTTCAAGTGCATTATTAATAGATTTAGGGTCAAAATCACAAATTAAACATCTAGTGTTTAGTGACTTACTTCTTGTTCTCATTCCAGCCTTCTTGTCTCTTATGATCTAGTTCAGTGGATGGTGTCTTTTGACATACTTTGCAAGTATCGGTTCATATATTTTTTAATCATTATGATCATCATCTTGACCTTCATTCTAATCTCCATTGCTTGGAACATCATTTTGAGCAATTTCCTAATTTTCAGTGTTTGCAGCCTAATGCTCGAGTGCATTGTTTTGTTGCTTGGGAGTGATACACTGTTGCTCAGGAAGAGTGTTAGGTTATTCATTTTAGACAAACCTATTGTATTCTTCTGGTTCTTTTCTTCTTTCCTCATCATTTTTCTCTGCAAATTCATCTGTTATTGGGTATGTATCCATACCATATCTCATAAGATGTCTTTTTGGTGTCTTTCTTCAATTGAACTCTATTCAATATGTAGACAGCAGTACTGACAGCTTCTCTCTAGAAATTTTATGTGATGCCTTTCTCTATCATCAGTGTTCTGGCACAATCAACAATGGATTTGTTCCTCCTTTCAACAATCCCCTTTTGTTGTGGTGTTCTTGGTGCAAAAACTTGGCTTTTAATTCCATGCTCATTACAAAAGTTAGTGAATTCATCATAAATAAATTCTCCTCCGCTATCTGATCTTAAGCATTTCAGTTCCTTACTAGTTTTTTTCTACAATAGCTTTATACCATTTAAACATCTTGAATGTTTCTGATTTCTCTTTTAAGAACATAATTGTCATCATTCTAGAATAATCATCTACAAATATAATGAAGTATCTATCACCATAGTAGCTCTTAGTTCTTATGGGTCCACATAGATCAGTATGGACTAATTCTAGAATAGCATTAGATGTATGGTTTTCACTCTTGAAACTAGACTTTGTCATTTTACCTTTTTGATAATTCTTACACATGATATGGTCAGGTTTTGACATGATTGGTAAGCCTCTTACTTTCCTTTTATTTCTTATCTTAATCATGTTTTCAAAATTCACATGACATAGCCTTTTATGCCACAACCATATGTTTTCTTTTCTAGCCATTAAACAAGTGGTGTTAATATCATCAAGATAGAATAGGTTACCTTGTGTTTGTTCAGTAGTTCTGATCAACCTTCCTGATTCATTAAAGATCTTTTCCTTTTTGTTCTCAAATGCAACTCGGTGACCTGTGTTATTTAGTTGTGAAACACTCAATATATTATAGTTAAGTCCTTTTATCCAATATGCATTTTCACATCTGATCAGATTATTTAACATTGTGGTTTCTTTACCTTCAACCGGACAAGGTGAGTCATTACCCATTCTTACTGATCCACCATTATAATACTCAAAACTTTCAAACTTTTCTTTATCTCCAGTCATGTGGTGAGTGCAACCACTATCTATAATCCAGACATCATTCTTACTAACCCTAGATATGAGTGCAGCTCAACATACCTTTCATCTTCGTCTAAGTCATCCTTTGTGGCAACCAATACCATCTCAATATCTTCATCAGATTCGGTGTCAGTATCTCCAGCTCTGTACTCAGCCAAGTAACAAGCTTTCTTCCCTTTGTCCTTGTAGTCTTGGGTATCTCTTCTGTCACACTGTTGGTTTCTTCAATAATCTCTGTTATCACCTTTGTCAAACTTATTTTTATATGATCTGTCATTATTTTTGTCTTCTTTTCTTTTTTTAGGACATCTAGCAACAAACTGTCCAATCTCTTTACAATTAAAGCATACAAGTGGTAATTTACCTTTGTATCTACCTTTGCCTCTCTGCAATCTTCTATCCATTAGTGCTTCAATCTCATCAAGTTCTTGTTCATCACTATCACTTTCACTATAATTCCTCATAGTGTGTTTATGAATTGATTTACTTATTTTCAAACAAGATTTGAATGTAGACTTAATAGATGGTAAGGCACTATTTTCAAAGTTATTCATCTCAAATGAAATAATTCTACCAATCAGACTATTTAGAGTAACATTATTATTTTCCACTGCTCTCATTTATTGTATAGAATATACTATAATAGCATATATAGGCAGCAAGGTTCTAAGGATTTTACTTACCACTGTTTCTTCTTCAATCACAACTCCCCGAATAGCATTGACTACCTCTTTGATTCTACAGCTATACTGAGTGATATTTTCCCCTTCTTTCATCCTTAGGTCATCAAACCTTCCTCTTAGGCTTTCTACCTTAGCTCTTAGTACATTTGCATCTCCTCCATGTACTAACTTAAATTTATCCCACATTTTCTTTGTAGAGGTGCATGTTTTGACATCTTCAAATTCAGCATCGGAGAGTGAGGAAGCAAGTTCTATCATCATAGAATTGTGCTCATGATTTTCTCTCATTTGATCAAGTGTGTGAGGTCATGTAGGAAACACATATTTAGTATCCAAGTATTGAGTAACATCATTTCCAATACCTGATAGGTGGATTCTTATCCTGCTTTTCCATGATGCAAAGTTGTCTTTGTTCAACTTAGGCACATCCCATTTTCTTATCTTGTGATCTTTAGCTTAGGTCTTGAAACCTTCCTTCTATGCACACCAACTCTGATACCAATTGTTAGAGTAACTGAGAGGGGGGTGAATTAGTGGCCTCAAAAATAATCCAATAAATCAACCCAAAAACTTAGTACCATGCTTATAAGCCTCTAGTTATCTTTAGTCCTACAAGATGTATGCCCTTAAATAATCTTATCAAATAACTACAACTCGAAGTTCACTGTTAAACCTTGTCCTTAAGATTTACTGAATAGCACTCTAGTATTTAACAAAATACAGCAAGTAACTTAGTGTTTACCGATCAATCCTATTTTAGTAATGTGTAAAGAAAAACATCAAAGCAATGAATCATAAAGATATTTGACACATGGATTTTTAATGTGGAAACCTTGTTAAGGGAAAAACCACTTGGGACCGGTAACCCAAAATTTTCACTCTTCTGAAGTAAGCTCGATGAAGAGCCAACCTTGTTAAAGGTTACAAACACATTGTTAAGTGTGACCTTGTTAGAGGATTTATCACTAACAATTTATCACTTGATATCTAGCATTTCACTATGATATCTTCATGATAAACCTTTTGATACTTCTTGGGATGTATCTCAATATATAAAGGATGGTTGGTTCCTGCTCGGTTAAGAGACTTTCTGATCCAATGGTTAAACTAAAACACTATATGATTTGTTCATAAATATAACTTAGACTTGCAGATGTTCAAATCTATTGTAAGCTCATAATACATTTCTAGTCAATGTTTCCCTTTAAAACCTTTTCTCCACTTCTTTCTGCTCAGTGATGTTGTGCTTTTCTGTTGCTTAGTGTCTGCAGAAAAATTTAGCTCTATTCTTTAGCTTTTATGATCAGGTCTATACGAAGACTTCTTTCTTCATCAAAATTCTCTTCAGCATCTTCTTCTCTATTCACCCCTAATTCATAATGAATTATCTTGTCTCTCTTATAGAAATAATTTCACCATTTCTACGTATTTTCTTTCTTGTTCATGACGTGATCTGAAATTCTCTCCATTCTTGCTTTAAAGCTTACTTTAGTTTTATCCCACAGATTTCTCTTTGACAAATGGAATAAAATAGCATTAAAACTATTGCTTATCTCTGGCTTTTAACTTTTTGATGAAAACAATGTAATCAACTTGTTAACTCCATATTTAGCTCCTTCCAGCTAAGTATTTTTTCATTTCTAAACTTCAGTTCTTTTCGGTGTTGAACTCCTTGTTAGCTCGGTCTTCACTTCAGTTTTCCTTGGACATCTCTTTCCGTCGGGGTTGTATGTCCATCGGGGTTATCTATCCATCGTGTAACACTGTGGTTCTACTCTCGATAATGCTTGATTAGGTATCTTGCTCGAGTATCACTGTGACTCTTCTTTCGGGGTTCTCTATCCATGGGGGTGCACTGTCCGTCGATGTTTGTTGTCACTTAGTGCATACTGAAATTTTATGCATTACTAACAGCATAACCTTTTATCTCTTTGTTTCTTTGAATTCTAATCATATTATATCAAGTTTACATCAATGACAATACAATACATTAACTGATTTAATGTCTTGCATTAACTTTCTACAACTCGGTGATCATCAACTTAACATCTTCAAACATTCAATCAGTTATGGTTCATCGTATTATTCAAAACAAATTAATGTGTTCAAGAAGCTTATTAAGAAGAGTCAAATCATATTTCATTCAATAATGGAATGGGCTTCATCTTCACATTTTTCATCAAATTCAAACAAACTTAAGGGACAAGAACTTGTTGCAATTGCAGACTATGAGTCATAGAAGTGGATACTTGATTCTAGAACCTCACATCATATGGATTCATCACAGAGTATGGTTTCTTTATTTGAGTATTTTTTCTCATCCCACATCCAAATGACTAACAACACATATGTGTTTTGTAGGAAGGGATCTATTGACATAGATCATGGATCATTCAATGATGTTGTTTGTGTTCCTTCATTTTTGTATATCATTTTTATCTATCAGAATACTTATCATAGAGTAGGAAATATTTTTGAGCTCACTACACTTTTTTTCATCATTCAAGACTTATATAAAATATATATTATTTCATTTTGTGAGGTTGATCATCAATATCGATTCGACACCTTCTCACATCTTGATCATATTGCTCCTTCAATTGATGTACACACCATGGCATCTAATGCGGATATCCTTGAGGACATTTAGTATGTTTATTTGAATCTTGAAGTCATGTCATATTCTCAGGCTATATAGACATATATTAATATTATATATCCATTTAATATTGTTTCTAATGACACTTGTGTGGTAACATTGTGTGTACTTGTGATTAAATATAGTAGGACCTGTAGGGTAAAAGTACAAAACTGTGTCACACTTGGGGACCATTTGACATGTTTTGGCCATATGTGTTTTAGCCAGACATACGTGGTGCACATGCGACACCATGTGGCATCGATGTGGCAGAAGGGTTCCGGCTGAAACAGGTCCGGTCGGACCTGTTTCGGCCAGAACCCATAAAAACTATATAAATCCCAAAATTTGGCTAGAGCGGTTCATTTGCACTGAGCGCCTTGCAAGATTTGAGGAGCGGAATAGGAGTACTTCGACCGAAAATAGGTAGGAATTTTTTGTTTTTGTTTTTTTTTAAATTTTTTTTAATGTTTTTCAAATTTTTATGTTAAATTAATGTAGTTTTACTATTATTTGATGTTTTTTTTTTGTTATTTTGAATTTTAGAAAATATAAAATATTGTTTAATGTAGATTAAATTTTTTTTTTAGTTAGAATCATATGTTAGTTAGTTAGTTAATTAATTTAGTTTTATTACATGTTTCAAAACATTAGAATTTTTTTACAAAACATTAGGAAAATGTTATTTAGTTTTAATTAATTTAGTTTTATTACATATGTTTCAAAACATTAAGAAAATGTTACAAAATAGTACAGAAAAATGTTACTTACGAAAACATAAACTCTAACAAATGAACCCTAACATGAAACTGAAACATAAATCAACATAAACTCTAACATTAACCCTAACATGAAACCTTAACCATATTGGACCCTAACATGAAACCGTAACTAACAAGAAACCTAACATGAACCAGGTAACAAAGCCTTAAAAAAATGTTACAGAACATTAGGAAAATATTACAAGAAATTAGAAAACATTCTAGTAATACTTGAAGTTCATATTAATCATAACATTTGCACATACAAGGTAACATGTGAAACCCTAATATGAAACCAACATCAAACCCTAACATGAAATTGAAACATGAAATAGAAACAAAAAATTTAACATAAATATTAACATGAACAGTAACATAAAACCCTTACCATATTGATCCCTAACATGAAACCTTGACCATATTGATCCCTAACATGAAACCTAACATTCAAAACTAACACATGATTTGTACTGAAACATATAAATCAACATAAACCTTAACGTGCTAAATTGA
>MU227715.1:36973-84909 GCA_018584345.1 Thuja plicata | reverse complement strand
GACTGATTTCATTTGAGATGAATAACTTTGATAATAGTGTCTTACCAAACTTAGAGTCTGCATTTAAGTCTTCTATGAGAATAAGAAAATCAAGTCATAGACACACATCTAGAAGAGATAGTGAAAGAAAAAGTGAAGAAGAAGATCTAGATGAAATAGAAGCACTTATGGCTAGAAGAATCCAGTGAGGCAAAGGTAAATACAAAGGTAAGTTACCACTTGTATGCTTTAATTGTAAAGAGATTGGACACTTTGCTGCAAGATGTCCTAACAAAAGAAAAGATGATAGAAGTAATGAAAGATATTTTTAGAAGAAATCTAACAGAGGTGATAACAAAGATTATAGAGGTTACCAACAATAAGAAAGAAGAGATACCCAAGACTACAAGTACAAAGACAAGAAGGCTAGCTACCTAGCTGCTTGCAAAGATGAAGGTATTGACACCGAACCTGATGAAGACATCGAGATGGTATTTGTAGTTGTAAAGGATGATTCAGATGAAGATGAAAGGTATGTAGAAACTTAATTCATATCTAAGGTTAGCAAGAATGACATTTAGATTATAGACAGTGGTTGCACTCACCACATGACCGGTGATAAAGAAAATTTTAACACTTTTGAGTATTATAATGGTGGAACAGTAAGAATGGGTAATGATACACCTTGTCCAATTGAAGGTAGAGGAACTATAATGTTGAATAACCTGATTAAATTTGAAAAGGCTTATTGGGTAAAAGGATTGAATTATAATTTGTTGAGTGTTTCTCAGCTGAATAATTTAGGTCTTAGAGTATCATTTGAGAATAAGAAGGCAAATATTTTCAATGAATCAGGAAAACTGATTGGTACCGGTGAACAGACTAAAGGTAACTTATTCTATATGAATGATACTAACACCGCTTGCTTAATGACTAGAAACGAAGACATACGGTTGTGGCACAAGAGATTGTGTCATGTGAATTTTGACAACATGATGAAAATAAGCAGAAGGAGAAATGTAAGAGGCTTACCGATGATGACAAAGCCAGACAACATCATGTGCAAGAACTGTCAAAAAGGTAAATTGACTAAGTCTAGTTTCAAAAGTAAAACCCATACATCTGATGACATTCTAGAATTAATCCATACTGATTTATGTGGACCAATGATGACAAAGAGTTATTATGGAGATAGATATTTTATTCTCTTTGTTGATGATTACTCTAGAATGATGATAATTATGTTTCTAAAAGATAAATATGAAGCATTCAAGATGTTTAAATGGTATAAAGCTATGGTGGAGAAAAAAAGTGGTAAGGATTTGAAATGCTTGAGGTCAAATAGAGGAGGAGAATTTATATCAGATGAATTCACTAATTTTTGTAATGAGCATGGTATAAAAAGACATGTTTCTGCAACAAGAACACCACAGCAAAATGAGATTGTTGAGAGAAGGAACAGATCAATACTTGATTGTGCTAGAACACTGATGATAGAGAAAGGCACCACCCAAATCTTCTAGAGGGAAGCTGTCAGTACTGTTGTCTACACACTTAACAGAGTACAATTGAAGGACACAAAGAAGACACCTTATAAGCTATGGTATGGTAAAACACCCAATGTAGGTTACTTCAAGATCTTTGGTAGTCAATGTTATGTCTTAAAGGATAATAGAAATGGAAAGCTTGATGCCAAGAGTGATGAAGGTATTTTTCTGGGGTATTCTACCAAGAGCAAAGCTTATAAATGTCTCATCAAGGCTTCTAACAAAATTGTTAAAAGTGCAAATGTAAAGATAGATGAATTTGCAGAAAAGAATGAGCTGGAAAGAACAAAAGAACCAGAGGACTAAAAAAAAGTTTGTATACTATGAATAAATCAACACTCTACCCGAGAAATAGTTCTTAATCCTAGAACAACAGAATGTTGCAACCGACGGTCAGACTGTTGTTACCGACAATCAGGATAATAATCAAAATAATGTGCAAGGTGATGAAGAATGGAATGAAGATCAAAATGATGATCAAGCTAATACACAAAGATTTGTCTCTGTACTTGCAAGATATGTAAGAAGGAACCATCCATAGATCCAGATCATAGGAGATAAGAAAGCTAGTACAAGAACAAGAAGTAAGTCTTTAAACTCAAATTGTTTAATTTGTGAGTTTGAGCCAAAATCTATCAATGTTGAACTAGATAATGAGGAATGGATAAGTGTTATGAATGATGAGATTGAGTAGATTGAAAAGAACAAGACATGGTCACTTGTGCCAAGACCAGATGACAAGAATGTCATTGGTACAAAATGGATATTTGGGAATAAGCTGAACGAGAATGGAGTAGGCACAACAAACAAAGTAAGACTAGTATGCAAGGGGTATGCACAAGAAGAAGGTATAGACTATGGAGAGACCTTTGCACCCATTGCTAGGCTAGAAGGAGTAAGAATACTACTTTCTTATGCTGCATTCAAAAGATTCAAAGTATATTAAATGGATGTCAAGTCAGTATTCCTAAATGGAATACTTCAAGAAGAGGTATAAATTGAGGAACCAGAAGGGTTTTTTGATCCAGACAAGAGAAACATGGTATGTAGACTTCACAAAGCCTTGTATGGATTGAAACGAGCTCCTAGATCCTAGTATGAATGACTTCATTCCTATCTAATAAGTATTGGATTTGTAAGGACTAGTGAAAATAGTAATCTTTATTTGAAGGAAGATATTGATGCTAACACTTTGATTGCTGAAATATTTGTTGATGACATCATATTTGGAGGCAGTGATATGCTATGCAAATCATTTGCTAATGAGATGAGAAAAGATTTTGAGATGTCTATGTTTGGAGAGATCAAGTTCTTTCCTAGTCTATAGATCATTCAACAAAATGAAGGTATTTTCATTACACAGTCCAAATACATCAAAGAGGTCCTGAAAATATTCAAGATGGATGATTCCAAACCAGCTCAAACACTGATGGCTACTGGATGTAAGTTAAGAAAGGAGGATAAGACAACAGAGGTTAATTAGACTTTGTACAGATCAATGATTGGAAAAATCATGTATGTTGTACACACTAGACCAGATATTGCACATGTAGTAGGAATTGTTGCTAGATTTTCTGCAAACCCCAAGGAATCACATATGACTACTGTGAAAATAATACTCAGATATCTGAAGAATACTGAAGAATTTGGCTTATGGTATAGAAGAGAAGGAAAATTTGAACTTAAGGTGTTTACCGACACTGATTGAGCTAGAAATCTTGATGACCGAAAGAGCACAACTGGAGGAGCATTCTTTATGGGTGACAGACTTGTCACATGGATTAGCAAGAAGCAAGGATGCATCTCTCAGTCTACTATAGAAGCAGAATATGTTGTTGCTGCTACAAACTGCTCAAATATTTCATGGATCAAACAGTTGTTGGAAGGTATGCATATGAATATCTTAGATCCAGTGATTATTTACTATGATAACCCTAGTGCAATAAACATTTCAAAGAATCCAGTCATGCATGCCAAGACTAAACACATTGCAATCAAGTATCATTATTTGAGAGAGAAAGTTCAAGAAAAAGAGGTGATACTTGAGTATGTGCAATCAAAAGAATAATTAGCTGATATCTTCACCAAGCCACTGCCTAAGGATAAATTTGAGTACTTAAGAAAGAGATTAGGGGTCAAACCCTTGTCTACCAGTCAGTAAAATGACTGAAGGCTGCATCAGCCTATATATTATAATTATATCATTCATGTTGATGCAAGCAAAGAAATAAACTTCAAAGCTACATCTATATATAGATAGGTATATATTAGAACAGAGCACCAGAAAATATTGTTGTATTGCTGATGGATAAGGGGAATTCAAGGAATATATTATGGGTGGAAAGAAAATGATTGTTTGCATGAATGTCAGATATTTGTAAAATATTTTTTTGGCATTGTTGTCAAAGGGAGAGAGATTATCCATATTATCACATCTTTCTGGAAAGAGAGAAAGGTTATCCATTATCACATTACTCCAACAGGGAGAGATTATATCCTAAGGGAGAGAGAGAAGTTGTATAAAATATTACACAAAGGGAGAGTTGTTGACAAGAGAAAAAGACATCACAAAAGAGAGAACAATCAAAGGAGAGAAATTGACACAAGCAGAGGACTCAACGCATCAGAAGACAAAGAGCTGCAAGAATCAAATCTAAGCTAAAACAGATCTTATCGGAGATCAGACATTTATAGGTTATCAAACAAAAATATTGGTAGTTTGATGAATCTCAACTGTTGTATTTCATATTGTATTAGAAATATTATAGTGTGATAATATAGTATGTTTCCATCAATGCCAAAGGGAGAGATTGATGACATGTAACTGATTGAATGTTTGATAATGTTAAGTTGAAGATAATGTAAGGCATTAATTCAGTCATTGGTTTGTATTTTCATTGATGTCAACTTGATATCATCTGTACGGTCATGTACATAATTCCAAAGACTTCAAAGAATCAATGGAACACTGGTTAAGATTTCAGCAATGCATAAAAGTCAAGTATTCACTAAGTGACAAACAACACTAATGGAGTTCACACCATTGGTAAAGGAAAAGAAGAAAAGTCATATTAATACCCGACGAGCCAAAGACAGTGTTGCTTGATGAAGAAAAACCATAGGATACCTAACGAGCTGAAAACAAAGTTGCCCAAATGATAGAGATCCCAAAGCTAACTGGAGTCACACTCGCAGAACTTTCAGTTGTCAGTGACGACTAACTGCAAAGTTGACCGACATAACAAAGAGTTTAGAAAATGAAAAAATATCTAGCTGCCAAGACCTAAAGATAGACTTAACTGGTTGTTTTCTTTGTTTTATTTGACCAGAGTTAAGTGATTCATTTAAAGAAGATTTGTATAGTTGGCAAGAAGATAACTAGGAGATAAATTAGGAGTTATGCTTTAAATCAAATTGGCTGGATTTTTTTTCACGCCAAGAATCAAGAATCAATAAATAGTGAATATCATGTCTATATAAGAGACAAGATTAATTCATTTTTGTAATGCATGAAAAGGGGATTAAGGGGAGAAAATAGAAAGAGGATTCTCAAGAGAAACTGATGAAAAATATCTTCAAACAGTCCTGATCAATCAAGCTAAAGGAGAGCTAAAGAATTCTGTAGACACCAACGAACATGGAGAAAAAATTGTGGAGCACAAAGAATTGAATTCATACATTGATCAGAGAGCTAATGTACTTAATTAGATCTGAAAATCTGCAATTCAAAGCTGCATCATGAACAGGTCATAGTGTTTCAGTTTAGCCATTGAAGCATCGAGTCTCTTAACATAGCAGGACTTAACAGTCTTCTATATATTGAGGTACATCCCAAGGAGTGCCAAAAAGGTTGATTCATGAAAGTAGCATTGGACTTGCCTGCTACCTATTGATAGTCTAAGAAGGAGGTTGATTCAAGGATGGTAGCAATAGATGCCCGATACTAAGTGACAACCTCTATGTATAAACTCGTCTAACAAGGTCACACTTAATAGTGTGCTTGTAACCTTTAACAGGGTTGGCTCCTAATAGGGCTCACTTCATAAGAGTGAAAATTTGGGGTACCGGTCCCAGTGTTTTTTCCCTTAACAGGGTTTCCACATTAAAAATTCATGTGTTATGTGTGTATGATTCATTACTTTATTGTTTTGTATCTGACATAGTTAACACTGGGTTGATCGGTATACTTTTCTTATTTACTGAGTTTCGGTAAATAGTTATACTTCCTATTGGTAATCAAGGAGAATAAGGATAGATAAGGAAAACTGACAGACATTTATATCATTATTAGTATTTCATGGCATGCATCTTGTAGGTACATAATAATCTAAGGTTTATTGATTGGTGGATTAAGTTTAAGGATAAATTTTTGAGGCCACTCATTCAACCCCCCCCCCCCCTCTTAGTTATTACTAACNCATTCACCCCCCCCCCCCCCTCTTAGTTATTACTAACAGTATATACATCCTTTCCATGAGCAGTAAATTGATTAGAGATACGAGCGACATCTTGAAAATTGACAAGTAAAAAGATGGGAAATTATGGATGTGTCATGTCACATTCTAAACATAGAATTTTCTAGATGAATTTTGCATCCATCCTAGTCATAATTGCATACTATAGACTTATGTTTCTATTTGAAGGTTGTGTTGTGGGGTTACTCATTGTGTCATTTTCTATTTTTTTCTTGCAACTATGAAGTAGATGGTGATGGTAGGCGCTTTCAAATACTCTAAACCTAAGGATGGTAAGGACTTGATTCATAAAGATGCATTTTGGATCATGTTTAAAAGGGTGGAGATGACTTCCTATTTTATAAAAATTAAAGGGTATAATAGGTTGTTTCAACCAAGTTCTATAATTCCTTGTAAAAGGGTATGATTACCATTGGTCTAGCATCAAACTTAATATCACCCATGAACTCATAGAAAAGGATACCAATCTCAAATACGAAGGTGTGAAGGATAAGAATAAAATCATGGGGGACTAGATGACTTGCATTAGGAAATTCTTCAAAAGTGGAGAACGGTTTAAAGTGGTCCAAAACAAGTATGATAGGTCTCTTTTGCCTCACTCTTATTTTGTGATTATATATCATGTGATGAAGTATTTTACCATATAAGGGTGGTATACAATGGTGCAAGGTTACCATTTCTCCATTTTAAACCACATTTTCCATGGAGAAAGAATTGACCTCCACTTTTTTTTTACCTCACTCTATGCTAATGTTACCAAGAGAATCTCTCCCCCTCTCCACTAAGGCTTAATGCTCACTCTCTATCTTGATATGAGTTTGATTTCTCCCCTCTTTGAAACCATTTTATTTCCTATCCTAATAATAACCCTAATGATCCAGTTGAGAAACGTTGTAGCTTAGATAGGATTGAGCTTATAAAAAGTAATCCTCCACCCCTAAAGAAAAATATCCATAATCCTAAAAAGAAAGCTAAGGTTATATTTATTTTCGTCCAATGAAAGATGTATTGGAGGTTTAATTCCTTAAATTCACTCTTAATAAATTTAAAGCTATTGTTATTAATCCCACCTCTTCCAAAACTAGGAAAATTAGGGATAAAGGATAGAAAATGAAGAATATATTTTTTGATATCAATGAATACGAACAAGGTAATTAGGAGATTATGACCAATGAACCAAGATAGGATATTATCTCTAGAGAAATGCACTCTTCCTAGATCCTAATTCTAAAGGTTAGAAAGATATCATCTGGTCGCTTCACTAGTCATATGAGAAATCAAAATTCTCAAAATATTTGAAAGAAAAAAAAACTTAGGGATGGAAGAAGGCCTAGAGAGCAATGTGGAGTTCACCCTAGAAGGGGAGGATTCCTCTAATGTCTCAAATGATGTGGATTTTATGGCCTAGGGGGGTGATTTTTAAAAGGAGGGAATTATGATGATTTAATGGACCAAATAAATCCCTCTACAATCAATCTTTGTGAGGAAAATTTGCATTCAAATGCCCCAAAGTATTCTTAGGAAGAGAATGAAAAAAGAATTGCAGAATTAAAAGTATAAATTGAAGACTCAAAATTCAGGGTAAAAGACTTGGAAAATAAGGGCAAATTCCTTATAATTATAAAAATATTGTGGAGAGCCACTAGGTCACTATGTATTATCATTGATGGAATAATGAGGAATTTGATCTTGGTGCTTGTTTCTGGTCAAAGTAAGCTATGGAAAATTTTAAAAAAAAATGCTAGGGAACATATCAACAGCAAGGTGAAGCCACCTTAGACCCAGAGATAAATTATGATGATTAGAAGGAGTACCTAAACAAGCTCTCAAGGAACTAGGAGCTTCTTACTAGTGAATGATGCAATGGTTGGAGAATGACTAATGGGCCTTATGCCACTTTATGTTATTTATTAATTTTGGTGTTTCCGTTCTATGTCATATTCATAGGAAGTATAATAAGTTTGGTTATAGCCTTGTTAGTTTTAGTTTTATAATTATTATTTTTGGTTTAAAAGAATGTCTTTATCACACACATGCCTACTATATAACTATGGTTAATTATCCTAATGGTTATAATATTTATAGTACTAGTGTAGGTATGAAGATAACTATAATTAAGGCTATTATTATTTTGATTATTTTAGATCTAAGGGAAGATCTCCACAAGTCTATTTTTTTAATTAGATTTTGGAAGTATAGATGATCGGGTAGTTTTGTTGCTTCTAGATATCTAATGCCAGTTTCTCTTTAGCCTTTGTAAAATTTTAAGCTATGTGTATTTTTCTTTTTGAGGGTTCAAGGGTCGTTCCCCTGCTTACTTAATAGAAAACTAATGTGTAAAGCATCCTTCAATTTTATTTAACCTCTAAAACTATAAACATGAATAAATAACCTAATTAGAGTGTCATGTTCCAATGAATTATTACTTAAGTCTCAATTTTTCAAGCTAGAATAATTCTTAAAACATGATTGCAACATTTTTTCAATATATTGTTATTGAGATGAACTTAAATTCAAATTTTTCTTTGCATGCCTATATGATATGGCATATTTCCTATTAAATAGTATAAATGCTAGGTTCAATCTTGAAAAAGTAGAGAAATTATTATTGTTGATTGTATCTATACATATAATGTATTCTTTGAGAAATGAAAAAATTTCATCCATTACAAAAGATCAATTGAAGAAGTTATATCACTACTAATGGACTCTTTCTCAACTACTTTATCCTAAATTTTATATAACTTTTCATATATTATTCCCTCCCACAAAAATATTTCTAGATAGAATTTTATTAGAAATATTCAAATTGCATAATGTAGAGTGTGTAGTAAATAAATTAATGAATAACTTCTCTTATACTACAAAAAGGTAAGTATAGTACATCAAAGTAAATTAAGTGTATCCAATCTAGCTGAATGATGATATTAAACTCATTTTTGGATAGCAACTAGAGAAATCCTAGTCATAGCTTGCAAAAAGGAAAAAGAAAAGAATTATTGGAGATTGTTTTAACATGGGTTAATTCTTGTAATACTAGAAATACTTTTGAGTGGCATGGAAATTATACCAACTTGTAATTTATTAGTAAGATCAAAGAAATATTAAAAAGACCTTTAAATCCACCAAAAAGGAAAGTTAAGACAAATTAAAATGTTATATTTTTACTTAGGGATATAACCTTGTCTAAAAGAGTATAATTTATATATTTTGACTGAAAGAATATGGTTTAAATTTTTTAATAAAAACTATTTTCAAAAAATAATTTTCCTTGTACTTAATACTAAGTTAGTTAAGTGAGAAAATAATAATAATAATAATATATCAATAGTTAGAGGCACATCCACCTCATTTTTAAACCCTTTTTCAACACTTCAAATTTAATTTCAATTTAATTCAATTAATTTTAAATTAATAAAATATTATTATAAATATAGACTATAGTAGAAAGTCTATATTTTATATCTCTTCATAATTCAAAGAATATATGTGTATAGTCCTAAATTGTTAGCACCCATAATTGGATGTCTTTAGGACCTATTAGGCCCCATTTTTGTGGTTTCAAGATCTGAATGCCCATTATGCTTGATCCCTATGACCTGATTCTTGATTTCCCACACCTATTCACTATCTTCGATGATCCAATGATATTTGAGCTATATTTTCCTGGAACACATCACCAATGGAAATCTTTCCTAGGGTTTTTGGCACAAATTTCACACAGGGCCCAATATCAAGGTCTTCTTCTAAGTTTTTCAATTATTGTTGGTGTGGGTAAAATTTGAATCCCAAATTCATGGATTTATTATAAAAAGACCTCCTTTCTCCTCATTTTTAATAATATAACTTGATCCTTCCATATCACAATCAAGTTCAAGGTATCCATCAAGCAATCAACAAATCAAGTTGAGAAATTGAGGATTTGGATTTAATATTTGAAGGCAAGCATCCAATTCAAGATCTTCAAGTCTCCATTTCTTAAAGATCCATAAAATCAAAGGAAACATTCTCCAATTGATACAAGTTTCTCTCCCATGATGACCAAGTAGAGGAATTCTCAATCAAGCAAGAAGACTCTCTCTCTCTCTCTCTCTCTCTCTCTCTCTCTCTCTCTCTCTCTCTCTCTCTCTCTCTCCATGTGGTTATCAAGCATATATACATTCTAGATCTTGGAGTGGCTATTATAGATCTATGCATTTATGAGAGCATCCTTGATCCTACATTACATTCCAAGGCCAACTCTTTGGATTCTAAGCACATTTTTAACATCTTCATGAATTTGAGTGATTTCTACATCTATTCATGAGGGTTTATGCAAGGTAAATATACAATATAGTTTTTCCATTATTTCCTTTACGCAATTAATATCATATTTAAAGGTTCATTCCTAAAAGGGGGTTTGACCAAGGAAAATCCCTTTTCCCAACCATTTTTCCCCATATTTCTGTGTGCAGGAACAGGTTACAGAGTCATCTGAACTTTTTTGGGTAGTACATGAACAGTTGCAGATTCTGGGAAAGTTTCAATCGAAATTACTAGGAATACATCAATTCCCACTTTGTTCCTAGGAACACATTGAATTTCACCATGTTATTTCCATTTTTGCCTAAAATTTCTAAGTCTGGCCACTTTAATCTTTCAGTTTCCATTTTCGTAAGTTCTAGATTGATATCACTTTTTATCAGTCTGTTTAAATCATCTTTTTAGAATAATTTTCAATAGATAAAGTAAATTAAATAATCATCCCCATCTCATTTCAACTAAATTTTTAGTTTAGGATAGACCATATTTTCAATTAGTTCTTGAGTAACCTCTTGAGCCTATTAGAGATATTCTTCCTTCCTAATGTGCAATTCATGAAATGGGGAAGTAATTCACTTAGTTTATCTTATGTTGCATTACCCATCATCCCTCATTTCTTATTGTAAATTTTGGTGAGCCCAAATAATTACATTTCCATTCTAATTTTGGTGTTATATTCCCTTTAAGTTCTTATAGATTCACCTATTGTACATTTTGGTGAGCTCATGTATGACATTTCCTCCTTCGATTTTGGAGTTATATTCCATTTCTATACTTATAGGTTCATATATTGTAAATTTTGGTGAACCTGACGTATGTCATTTCCTCTTTTTATTTTACAGTTAGATTCCTTTTATGTGCTTATAGGTTCACCTATTGTACATTTTGGTAAACCCTACACTCTTGTACATACTTTTAATTTGATATTTAGATCCACTTTGTACAAACTTCTTTATATGCTTCTTTAGATCTAGAGCACCTTGTACATGATTTACATTATATTTTTGAATTTGACAGTTAGATGTGTTTTTTAAAAAAGATCTTTGCATGATTTGCATATCTCTTTCAAAGCTTACAATTGTATTAGGTCTACATCTTTTCTCTCATATTCTTTTGCATGAGTGTTAATAATTTGATTCCTGCTTATAGCATTCTTGTTAGGAGAAGTTGTAGACTTATGGGTTTCTTTGATCTTGAGCCTTATTTCTTTCCTAGGAATCTTGATGAGACCAATGTGAATACTAGTGACATCAATCCTATCATGGAGAACCACTCCTCCCATTCTTATCATGATTAATATGAGGCTTTAATAGTTCCTCCTATGGAAGACCAAAATATTTCCAATAACTTTGACAAATTTGAATAATGGTTAAGATAAGAAAACCCTAATCATGAGGTAATTTATATTGTAGAAGGCTTAAGAAAGATAATTCATAATGATGAACATGGTGTTAACATCTTGTGTAGTCTCTCTCATCTCATTGATAACAATATTAAGCCTCTTAGAGATTGTGCTCAAGAGATAGGTTTCGTTCCACATACCACTAGTGTTGAGACCTCTATGCTTATTTACACTTCAATTCCTAGTGTCTCCACTTATGCTCCATCTATCATAAAAAATTTCATTCAAAATCTCAATCCTAAATATGTTAGAATCTATGATCCTATTGCTCCTTCTATTCCTCTAAGTGTTCCATGTGTTTCATTACCTTCATGAATGCCAACTTACATAAGTGTTCCCTTTTCATATTCAAGTATTCAATCCATTTCTCATAATGCTCAAAATATTTAAAACATACCTACCATTAATATCTTGGCTCAAACTATGTCTTCTTTGCAATAAAAAAATGCTTCAATGACTCAATCCAAGTTCAATATTCCTACTCGTGACATTGCTAGTCCCTTGTCTTTGGATATTATTTGTGTTGTTGTCCCACAATACATGGAGATTCCTCATCTTGAGACCTATAATGGTAAGTGTGATCCTTTGAATCATGTTAAAACCTTTCAAACCTTGTCTAGTGATTTCTCTCATGACCATAGGTTCATGGCTAATCTATTTACTAGTACCTTTCAAGACAAAACCTTGCAGTGTCATTATTCTTTGCCTCCTTATTTTATTGATTCTTTTAAAAAACTTGCTAATGCTTTCATTCAACAATTTCAAAAAAAAATTGGTACTAAGATTTCTTTGACTGATTTAATGCATGTAAAAAATATTTTAAGAAAAAGTGACTGGTTTTATTGGTAGAATTAAACATTTTCATGCTCAGATTTCTTATCTTATGCCTGATATTGATGTTCAATGCATTTTTATTGATAATTTACAAAATGACATTAGAGATAATATTATAATTTATAAATTCTCTTCTTTTACTCAATTATGTGTAGTGGTTCATAATTATCAATTGCAAGTGAGTCAGTTTGAGAGAACTACTCCAATGGCTCCAGTTGATAAGAGTGATGTCTCATCCAACAATTTTAACAAGTTTCAAAACCAAATAACTTCATTAAGACCAATAATTCATCCAATAATGTTAATGTGAAAGTGGCAACAACATCTTGATGACATGTAACTGATTGAATGTTTGAAGATATTAAGTTGATGATCATGCAAGGTATTAAATTAGTTAATGTATTGTATTGTCATTGATGTCAACTTGATATAATCTGTATGGTCATGGAGATACTACCAAAGACTTCAAAGAACCGATGATTCAAAGGCTATGCTTTTAGTAATGCATAGAAGTCAAGTATTCACAAAGTGACTATATACACCGGCAGAGTGCACATTGACGGTAAAAGTAAAAGAGCAAAGTCACAGTGTTACCCGACAATAAAATGCACAGCATTACCGATGAGCTAAGTCACAATGTTTCCCGATGAGAAAAACATAGCGTAACCCGAGGGACAGAATTATAGTGTTGCCCAATGAAAAAGAAAAGGATGAAAATCCTGATGACAACTGAAGTCACACCGATAGAACAGTCAGTTATCACCGATGACTAACTGAAGTATTGATCGATAGAATAGAGAGTTCAGAAAATGACAAAATGATTAGCTGTCAAGAGCTATAAATAAACTTAACTGATACTTTTCATTATTTTAATCTACCAGATAAAGCTGAGGTTAAGTAATTGATTTAAATTTGATTTGTCTAGTTGGCAAGAAGATCTCTTTGAGATAAAACTAGAGTTTATTTTAAATCTAATTGGCAAGAATTGTGGATCATGCCAAGACTCAAGAAAGCCAAGAAAAGGTGAATCATTTCTATAAAGAGACAAACCCAATTCATTACAAATGGGTGTGTGGGGTGTAAAAGAGAAGAGGGAAGATGCTAAAGAAATTCTAAAGGAGAAGAAAGTCTTCATTCAGTCTTGATAAATCAATCTCAAGAAAGAGATAGATTCTGCAGACACCAACAAACAGTGAGACAACATCACAGAGAAGAACAATGTGGAGAAAAAGTATAGAATTGATTATATTGATCAGTGAGGTAATGCACTTACAATAGATCTGAAAATCTGCAATTCAAGTTGTATGTATGAACAAATCATTAATATTTTAGTTTAACCATTGAAGCATCAAGTCTCTTAACCGAGCAGGACTTAATTGAGATACATCCCAAGGAATATAAAAAATTTTTATCATGAAAGTAGCATTGGATATGACCGATACCTATTGACAGGCCAAGTGAGTGTTTGATCAAGAATGGTAGCGTTATATGCCAAATACTATGTGACAAACTATCTTTAAATCCTCTAACAAGGTCACACTTAATAGTGTGTTTGTAACCTTTAACAGGGTTGGATCCTAAAAGAGCTCACTTCAGAAGAGTGAAAATTTAGGGTACCGGTCATAATGGTTTTTCCCTTAATAGGGTTTCCATGTTAAAAATCCATGTGTTATGTGTTAATGTTTTATTACTTTACTATTTTACATTTCACATATGCAATCCTGGATTGATTGGTATACTCTGCATATTTACTATGATTCGGTAAATAGTTGATTGCTTATCGGTAAACATACAAAAGAAGGTTTTACAAAGAAATCCAAAAAGTAGTAAATTGATATAATTATTTAAAGGCATTCATCTTGTAGTACAGAAGATAACTAGAGGCATAATTTGTGGTTATAAGTTTTAAAGGGTTTAAGGATTAATTTTTGAGACCACTGATTCACCCCCCCTCTCAGTTATTACTAATAATTGGTATTAGAGCTTGTGTGCTTAGAAGGAAGGTTTCAAGACCTAAGTGAAAGATCACAAGATGAATAGATGAGATGTGCCCAAGTTGAACAAAGATAATTTTACTTCATGAGCAGAATAAGACTCCACTTATCAGGTATTGGAAATGATGTTACTGAATACTTAGATACTGAATAGGTGTTTCCCACAGGAGAACCAATAGTTGAAGAAATGAGAGAGAAGAATGAACACAATTGCATGATGATAGAGATTTCTTCCTCACTCTCCGATGCTGAGTTTGAAGATGTCAAAACCTGCACAACTACAAAGCAGATGTGGGACAAATTGGTGCTTGTACATGGTGGTAACAAGAATGTTTTGAGAGCCAAGGTAGAAATCCTTAGAATAAAGATTGATGATCTCAAAATGAAAGAAGGTGAAAACATCACGCAGTAAAACACAAGAATCAAAGAGGTAGTCAATGCTATCCGAGGAGTTGGAGGTGTACTAGAAGAGGATACAGTGGTAAGTAAAATCCTAAGAACCTTACTACCTACTTATGCTATTAGAGTATCTGTCATTAAAGAAATGAGAGCAGTAGAAAATAGTAATGTTACTCTAGATAGTTTGATTGGAAGACTGATTTCATTTGAGATGAATAATTTTGATAATAGTGTCTTACCAAACATAGAGTCTGCATTCAAATATTCTATGAGAATAAGTAAATAAAGTCATAAACACACTATGAGAAAATATAGTGATAGTTAAAGTGAAGAAGGTATTGATGAAATTGAAGCACTTATGGCAAGAAGAATGCATAGAGGCAAAGGTAAATACAAAGGTAAATTACCACTTGTTTGTTTTAATTGTAAAGAGATTGGACACTTTGCTGCAAGATGTCCTAACAGAAGAAAAGAGGAAAGAAGTAATGACATGTAATTTGAAAATAAGTTTGACAGAGGTGATTATAGAAGCTACCAACAATCAGAAAGAAGAGATACCCGAGAATACAAGGAAAAAGGAAAGAAGGCCAGTTATCTAGCTAAATTCAAAGACGATGACACTGACACCGAATCTGAGGAAGACATCAAGATGGTGTTTGTAGCTGTAAAAGATGATTTAGATGATCATGAAGAAAGGTATGTAGAAACTACACTCATATCTAAAGTTGGTAAAAATGATGTCTAGATCATAGATAGTGGTTGCACTCACCAAATGACAGGTGATAAGCAAAATTTTGAGACTTTTGAATACCATAAAGGTGGTTTAGTAAGAATGGGTAATGACACACCTTGTCCAGTTGAAGATAGAGGAACCATAATGTTGAATAACCAGATAAAATGTGAAAATGCTTATTGGGTAAATAGATTTAATTATAATCTATTGAGTGTTTCTTAGTTGAATAATTCAAGTCACAAAGTAGCATTTGAAAATAAGAAGGCCAAGATCTTTAATAAATTAGGAAATCTGATTGGTACCAGTGAGCAGACAAAAGGTAATTTATTTTATCTGAATGATACTGACACCACTTGTTTGATTGCTATAAATTAAGACATATGGTTGTGGCACAAAAGATTGTGTCATGTGAACTTTGAAAACATGATAAAGATAAGCAAAAAGAGAAATATAAAAGGCTTACCGACGATGACCAAGCCCGACAACATCATGTGTAAAAATTATCAAAAAGGTAAGATGACAGTCTAGTTTCAAAAGCAAAACCCATACATCTGATGCCATTCTAGAATTAGTCCATACTGACCTATGTGGACCTATGAGAGCAAAGAGTTATTATGGAGATAGATATTTTATTCTCTTTGTTGATGATTACTCTAGAATGATGATAGTCATGTTTCTAAAAGATAAATCTGAAGCATTTAAGATGTTTAAATGGTACAAGGCAATGGTTGAGAAACAAAGTGGTATGCACAAGAAGAAGGGATTGAATATGGAGAGACCTTTGCATCCATTGCTAGGATAGAAGGAGTAAGAATACTATTTTCTTATGCTGCATGTAAAGGATTCAAGGTATATAAAATGGATGTCAAGTTTGCATTCCTAAATAGAATACTTGAAGAAGATGTATACATTGAACAACCAGAATGGTTTCTTGATCCAGACAAGAGGGACATGGTATGTAGAATACAAAAAGCCATGTATGGATTTAAAAAAGCACCCCGAGCCTGGTATGAAATACTTCATTCCTATCTTGTAAGTATTGGATTTGTAAGGACTAGTGAAAATAGTAATTCTTATTTGAAGGAAGATACTGAAGCTAACATTTTGATTGCTGAGATATTTGTAGATGACATCATATTTGGAGGCAATGATATGCTATGAAAATCATTTGCAAATGAAATGAGCAAAGAGTTTGAGTTGTCTATGTTTGGAGAGATCAAGTTCTTTCTTTCTCTGCAGATCATGCAACAAGATGAAGGTATTTTCATTACACAATCCAAGTACATCAAAGAAGTATTGAAAATATTCAAAATGGAAGAGTCCAAACTAGTTGGAACACCAATGGAAACTCGATGTAAATGGACAAAGGAGGACAAGTCATCAGAGGAAAATCAGACTTTGTACAGATCTATGATAGGAAAACTCATGTATGTTGTATATACTAGACCAGATATTGCACATGTAGTACAAATAGTTGCTAGATTTTCTTCTAATCCCAGGGAATCACATATGACTGTTGTGAAAATAATTCTAAGATATCTGAAGAATACTGAGGACTATGGCTTATGGTATAGAAGAGAAGGCAAATTTGAACTTAAGGTCTTTACTGACACTCATTGGGCTAGAAATATTGATGACTGGAAGAGCACAACTGGAGGAGCATTATTTATGGGTGATAGACTTGTCACATGGATCAGCAAGAAGCAATGATGCATCTCTCAGTCTACTATAGAAGCATAGTATATTGTTGTTGCTGCAAACTGCTCAAATATTGCAAGGATAAAATAGTTACTAGAAGGTATGCATATGAAAATTCTTGAACCAATAATTATCTACTATGATAATACTAGTGCAATAAACATTTCCAAGAATCCAATCATGCATGCTAAAAAAAAGCATATTGCCATCAAGTATCATTATTTGAGAGAACAATTTCAAGAAAAGGAGGTGGTACTTGAGTATGTGCAATCAAGGGAACAATTGGCCGATATCTTCACCAATTCACTCCCCAACAATGCATTTGAGTACTTGAGAAAGAGACTAGGGGTCTGACCCTTGTCTACTGGTCAGTAAATAACTAGAAGTCTGCATCAGTCTAAATAATATCATAATATCAATCACATTGATGCAAGCAAAGAAATGAACTTCCAACATACATCTATACACAGCAAGCTATTTATCTACTCTAAGCACTAGAGTTATTATCGATGGAATGGGAAATTCAAGGAGTATATTATGGATAGAAAGGACCAGTTTGACATTTTTGACAAATATTTGTTTGAAAAGATGTTTGTTTGGCATTTCGGTCAATGGGAGAGAGATATCTCATTATGATACTGATAAAGGGAGAGATTATATCCATTATCACTTCAAGGAATCCATGCGAGAGATTATACAAAGGGAGAGATATAACAAAGGGAGAGTACATCAAAAGGAAAAGAATTACTGACAAGAGACATCAAAAGAAAGGAGAATAGTGAAAGGGAGAGAGTTTGACATAGAAGGAGAACACATCACATCAGAGAAAGAAAGATTCTACATCTACCCAATGAAGGGATTGAAACAAACAAAAAGCTGCAAAAATTAAATCTAAGCTAGCTGAGCTTACCGATAGCCAGACATTTGTAATAGTTACATTGGGAAAGCTTGATGAAACTGTATATATTTCATATTGTATTAGTAATAGAATAGTAAGATAATGTAGTATGTTTCCATCAATGCAGAAGGGAGAGATTGATGACATGTAAATGATCGAATGTTGGAAGATATTAAGTTGATGATCATGCAAGGCATTAAATCAGTTAATGTATTGTATTTTAATTTATGTCAACTTGATATAATATGTATGGTCATGGAAATACTTTCAAAGACTTCATAGAACCGATGAGTCAAAGGCTATGCTTTCAGTAATACATATAAGTCAAGTATTCAAGAAGTGACTGTATACATTGACGGAGTGCACACTAACGGTCAGAGTAAAAGAGAAAAGTCACAGTGTTACCCAAAAAGCAAATGCACAATATTATCGATGATCTAAGTCACAATGTTTCCCAATGAGAAAAACATAGTGTAACCCGAGGGACAGAATTATAATGTTTCCCAATGGAAAAGAAAAGGATGGAGATCCTGATGACAACTAAAGTCACACTGATGGAATAGACAGTTATAACCGATGACTAATTGAAGTATTGGCCGATAGAATAGAGAGTTTAGAAAATGACAAAATGCTTAGCTGTCAAGAGCCATAAATAGACTTAACTGATACTTATCATTGTTTTAATCGACCAGATAAATCAAGGATAAGCAATTGATTTAAAGTTGATTTGTCTAGTTGGCAAGAAGATCTCTTTGAGATAAAACTGGAGGTTTCTTTAAATCTAATTGCCGACAATTGTGGATCATGCCAAGAATCAAGAAAGCCAAGAAAAGGTGAATCGTGTCTATAAAGAGACAAACCCAATTCATTACGAATGGGTGTGTGGGGTGAAAAAGAGAAGAGAGAAGATGCTAAAGAAATTTTTAAGGAGAAGAAAGTCTTCATTCAGTCCTAATCAATCAAGCTAAAGAAAGAGCTATATTCTACAGACACCGACGAATAGTGAGACATCATCACAGAGAAGAATAGTGTGGAGAAAAAGTATAGAAATGATTATATTGATCAGTGAGGTAATGCACTTACAATAGATCTAAAAATATGAAATTCAAGTTTTATGTATGAACATATCATTAATGTTTCAATTTAACCATTGAAGCATCAATTCTATTAAGCGAGCAGGACTTCAAAGTCTTTTACAATTGAGATACATCCCAAGGAGTATCAAAAATTTTGATCATGAAAGTATCATTGGATATGCCCAATACCTATTGACAGGCGAAGTGAGTGTTTGATTAAGGATGGTAGCATTAGAAGCCAAATAATAGGTTACAAACTATCTTTAAATCCTTTAACAAGGTCACACTTAACAGTGTGTTTGTAACCTTTAACAGGGTTGGCTCCTAATAGAGCTCACTTTGGAAGAGTGAAAATTTGGGGTACTGGTCCCAGTGGTTTTTCCCTTAGCAGGGTTTCCATGTTAAAAATCCATGTGTTATGGGTTAATGTTTTATTACTTTACTATTTTACATTTCACATATGTAATTCTGGATTGATCGGTATATATGCCTATTTACTGTGATTCAGTAACTAGTTGACTTCTTATCGGTAAACATACAGAAGAAGGTTTTACAAATCAATCTGACAAGTAGTAAATTAATATAAGTATTTCAAGGCTTTCATCTTGTAGGACAGAAGATAACTAGAGGCATAATTTGCAGTTATAAGTTTTAAAGGATTGATTTAAGGATTAATTTTTGAGACCACTGATTCACACCCCCCTTATTACTAACGCATCTAACGGTGTAGGTCCTTTGTCATTTGTTTTTACACCTACTCATAATTTTAATCAGCTTTCTAAATCTTTGCATGATGTGATATTGAAGTATATTAATGCTAAAGTGTTAACTCTTCCTCTTGTTAAGACAATTGACACTTCCAAACCTTTACCCAAACACTTTGATCACAAATATTTTTTCCAATACCATCGTCAACCTGGTCATGATACTGAAAAGCATTTCTATTTTAAATATTTTATTCAAGACCTTATTGATTCTAATGATATATCTGTTGAGGGTGTCAATGATCAAGGAAACAAAGCTATAGCATCTCCCAACCAAAACTTACAAATTTATACAATTATTTTACCATCTCATTTGAATAATACCATTGAGTCTACCCAACCCATGTCTTTTTCTTTCACTCATATTTTTGACTATTTTGATACATGTAATAAAGAAAATAACATTGTTAACCTCATTGATCAAAATGAACCTAAACTTAAACCTAAACCTAATCCTAAACCTGAGCTTTTTACTACCTTTGACCTTAGTGAGACAATTAAAGCACCTGATGGTCCTCTTTATATTGTGGAAAAGGTTAATGGCCTTTATTCTCGTGGTATTATTATTGACCGTACTTGCATGGTTAATGTAATAAATGAAGAGTGTCTTTTCAATAGACATTTACAACATGATTTTTATGATAAATCTGATGTTATGATCCAAACTTGCAATGGTTTTGTTTATCCTTCACATGGTTCTAGTTCATTTCCTATGGAAGTTGGTGCAAAAAAACTTTAGATGTTACCTTTACTGTGGTTCAAAATTTTGATAAATTTCAAGTCAAATTTGGTCTTCCCTACCTTACTTCCATGAAATTTGTGGCCTCTCCTATCTATAAGTATTGGAATTGATGAAAAATTATCAACCCTGCAGCTCCCAAGAATCACTTGCATGAAAACACCTGTCACAGAAAGAGAGAAGCAAAAGCTATTGAGGCGAGAAATAACAGATCTGTGAAAGAGGAAACATCCTCAATTGATTAAATAATAATGGAATAGGAATTACAAAAGAATTAGAATTTTGAATTACAAAGTGATCAATCCTAATAAAGGAGATAAAAACCCTAAGAAGGGTGGAGAAAGCTAGGTTGCATGAATAATTAATAAAGAATTAATTATTGCATGCGTAAAGTTTAGCTTAAGTGAACTAGAGATAAAAAGGTGACTTAATAATTAAATCAATAATGATTTAATTAATAAGTGAAAATGTGACTTAATAATTAAATCAATAATGATTTAATTAATAAGTGAAAATACCTTTTTACTCTAACACCCCCCCTTAAGATAAACTTAGGGAGAAGCTAAAAACCTAGAAACATCTACTGAAAGCAAGAAATGGGTCCTGGAAATAAGGCCTGATCAGGTACCCATGTACAAAAAAAAATCTGAAGAGGAGAAAAAAGGAGAAAACCAGTGGGAAAAACCCCTCTCTGAAAAGAGATGAAGACTAGTGAAGGACTGAAGAAGCATCCAACTAGAGAATGTATGAGAAGAATAGGAAGAAAGGATGAACATGTAGAGCACATCTGAAGCATGAAGCTACAAAAATAGTAAAAAAATAACTACTGGAACCTCCACTATAATAGAACATGATCAGGTAGAGAAGACTGTAAACAAATCTTGAAGAGATAATCAATCAAAGATAGAAGTATGCCTCCAAAATAGGAATGAAAGAGTGTCCATATGGGAAATGATCCATTTCACCAAAATGCATAGGTACCCAGCCAATGCATCCACCTAGTACATAGGAAAAAATACTAAATACATAGATCACTCCATCGAACCAAGGAAGCATTAGAACCAATAGGAGATACCCCCCATAATGCTAAACAGGGGGAGGCATGACAAGTAAACTGAATCAGATTGCCATGAATAACTACATGATGAAGAACGTACAAACACATATGAAGGATGGTGTCGTGGAAGGATCACTCTCTTGACACACATCATGAGGATAATGTTGTGGAAGGAACAGTCACTTTAAAAAGGTAGATGTAAAACAAAGAATACATCAACCACCCCCCCCCATGGCACTTTATAATATAGTGTGAGTACAATCAAACACAAAATGTGCAGGATCCTAAGCATGCATCAGATGGCACTTTATTTTAGTGCATTTGTAAAAAAAGGAAATTTGATAGAAAAGATGTCAACAATATTAAATAATGACAAAAAGTTGTAGAAACATGAATAACATCTAAAAAAAAGTCACCCCATGCACATAAAATGATCCCAAGACCTAAAACATCCAAGATATCCATCAGATTGAAAAAACAAAAAATATGAATAAAACATACTTGGAGTAGAATTTGGGTGTGAGACCCATGAAATAAGATAGAGCACAGAACCAACTTTCAATGCCATGCGAGAGTAAAAAAATGGAGTTCATATGAGAAAGATATGGCTCCCAGAGTGCAAATAAGAAACAAAACTTTGAATCACAAAAAACCCTACAAGATGGAAAAGTCAGAAAAGATAACCTTCATATTTAGATAGAGCTTGGAAAGAGCTTTCAAACGATATCTTGTTTTCCAAAAAATTATATTGTATGCTCAAGATATGAGCAAAAAACTACAAGGTGCTCATTATGAAAAAGGGTAAGTTGTATGATGGGTTGGTGACCATCAAATTTAACCTAAATCTCAGACCTGCGACTATTGACATCAGTGGCATGAAAACCAAGGTGGTGAGAAAACCAAGCTATTTTTTGCCATGAAAAATGCACCAAGGTCGTGCATGCAAAAGGGAGGGCCCAAATTTCAAATTTATCTAAATTAGACATGCCTTATATGAAAATAGGGGTTTTGGAGCATTCCAAATGTGATCATGAGGTTGGTTTGTGCCCACGGTGCTCCAAAAAATATCTCCACCCCAAATCCACCCAACTTTTCATAGAAAACATCAAAAAAAATTTGAAGGGCAAGACCAAAAAACTCTCATGCAGAGAACAGGGGCATGAAAGGGCAGAGCTTTGATACCAGATTGGAATTGATGAAAAACTATCAACCCTACATCTCCCCAGAATCACCTGCATGCAAACACCTATCACAAAAAGAGAGAAGCAAAAGCTATGGAGGCGAGAAACAACATATCTATGAAAGAGGAAATGTCCTTAATTGATTCAATAATAATGGAATAGGAATACAAAAGAATTGGAATTTTGAGTTACAAAGTGATCAATCCTAATAAAGGAGTTCAAAACCCTAAGAAGGGTGCAGAAACCTAGGTTGCATGAATAATTAATAAAGAATTAATTATTGCATGCCTAAAGTTTAGCTTAAGTGAACTAAAGATAAAAGGGTGACTTAATAATTAAATCAATAATGATTTAATTAATAAGTGAAAATGTGACTTAGTAATTAAATCAATAATGATCTAATTAATAAGTGAAAAAAAAAAATTTACTCTAACAATAAGTGTTTGATGTTTCCTCACAATGGAAAAATCATGACGGGTATCCATAGCCTCTATCAATCTTCAGTGCCTCGAGAGTCTATTAGCCTTGATTTATTTTGGCCTTATATACCTCAACCAACCCAACACCATTGTGATAACCTATTTTGATCATATCAAGCCTTTAAGATCTAAAATATTTGTGAACTTAGAAAACCTATGTATGTTCCATCTCCTTTCTCTGGATGTATACTTTATCCTACACCCCCTACACATCCTAAACATCCTGTATATGCTTCAGTTCCACCTCCTATATCTTATAAGAATATAATCATACTTTTATATATGATCATATTGTCCCAAGAGTTAGTAGATCCCTTCTGTAAATTATCATATGATTATACTGCCCCCAGAGTTAGTAGATCCCTTTCGTGCTCTCTTTTGTCAAGTTTTCACTTTTATTTTCTCTTTCTTGGGGGCATCTTATAGTGGAAAAATTTCTTGTGGGTGCATGTATGCTCTGTTAAATCCATTTCTCCCATTAAGGCATTTGTAATCACTTTAATATGGGGGCATACAGTCCACTCTATGTTTCACATTTTGCACACACACACAATGATTTGATGCAATTCCTCTTGAAAATCCCTTAACAAAGATATGGATTTACTTAAGGACTGATCCGCCTTCTTTGATCCCTAAGGAGACAATTCTTTCCTTAGGCCTAATAATTTTTCTTGATCCCTAAGGAGACAATGCTTTTCTTAGGCCTGATCACTTTTCTTAATCCTTATGGAGACAATGCTTTCCTTATGCCCGATCATTCTCTTGTCAGATCCCTTAATGAAGACAATGCTTTTCTTAAGGGTTGATCATTTTTGATTAATTGACTAGCGTAACACAGCTTTCTAGACCTTTAATGCCATCTTTTTCAATGCTTCCCTATGTGTGATCCATAGTAAGGAAATCCCCCACTAGGCTAGTGATCGTGCTTCTCTCTCCTTTCTCTTTCTCTTTCTTTCAAGTGATGCCTCTCTTATCTTGGCTTTGGATTTGAAGAAGACTTGAGTCACTTGGGGGCTTGATGTTTCTTTTTCTCCTTGACCTTGAGAAGATTGTTCTTATGCAT
Organism: Thuja plicata; assembly: GCA_018584345.1. NCBI lineage: Eukaryota > Viridiplantae > Streptophyta > Pinopsida > Cupressales > Cupressaceae > Thuja > Thuja plicata. The sequence goes on along the minus strand of MU227715.1, from coordinate 60,289 downwards.
TGATCTCCTTTAGCATGAACATGAGCTTGTCTCATACTCCCGCTAACATGGGGGCTAATTGTATAGTTATAATAAGTTAGAACCCATAATTGTATGTCTTTAGAATCTATTAGGCCCCATTTTGGTGATTTCAAGGTTTCAATTAATGTTATGTTTCACCCCTATGACCTAATTCTTCTTTTCCCACACCTATTCACTGTCTTTGATGTTCCAGCGAACTTTGAGCTAGTTTTCACTGGAACATAGCGCCAATGGTGATCTATTCCTAGGGTATTGGGCCCATATTTCACTTAGAGCCTGATATCAGGGTCTTTCTTGCAAAGTTTTCATTTGTGGTCTTCTTGGATCAAATTTAAATCCCGAATTCAGGGATTTACTATAAAAGGACCTCCTTTATCCTCATTTTGCATAAGATAAGTTGATCCTTCCATGTCAGAATCAAGTGCAAGCTATCCATAAAGCAATCAAGAAATCAAGTTGAGCAATTGAGGATTTAGATTTAAGATTTGAAGGCAAGCATCTAGTTCAAGCTCTTCAAATATCTATTTCTTCAATATCTATCAAATAAAATGCAATCTTCTCCAATTACTATAATTTTCTCACCCATGATTACCAAGGAGAGGAATTCTCAATAAAGAAAGAAGACTCTCTCTCTCTCTCTCTCTCTCTCTCTCTCTCTCTCTCTCATTATCAAACATTCCTACTTTCTAGATCTTGGAGTGGAAATTATAGATCTATACATTTGTGAGGAAATCCTTGATCCTACATTACATTCCAGGCTGATATATTTGGATTATAAGCGTATTTAAGCATCTTCATCAATTTGAGTGATTTATGTATGTCTTTTCATGAGGGTTTATGCAAGGTAAATAAGTAATTTTCCCTTTCCATTACTTCCTTTATGCAATTTCTATCATATTCAAGGCTGATTCCTAAACAGGGTTTTGACCAAGGCAAACCCCTTTTCTCAATCCTCTTTTTCCCCATTTTTTATGTGTACAGGAACAAGTTACTGAGTTATCAAAACTTTTCTATGCAGTATAGAAACTATTACAGTTTCTAATAAAATTTCATCTGAAAGTGCAAGGAATACATTGACTCTCACTCTATTCCTAGGAACACATCAAATTTTGATGTGTTCCTACTATTTTTGCCTGAAATTTATGGCTCGGGTTAGTTTTGTCTTCTAGTTTCCATTTCTTTCAGTTTCAGGTCGATATGAATTTTTATGAGACTATTTTAATCAACTTTTTAGTATATTTTTCAATAGATCAATTACATTGGATAATCATTTTCATCTCATTTCAATTGCATTTTTTGTGAAGGACGGACCATATTTCAAGTCAGAACTTGAATCACCTCTTGAGCTTATTGGAGATATTTTTCCTTCCTAATGTGCAATTCATGAAACAGGGAAGTTATTCACTTAGTTTATCTAATGTTGCATTACCCATCATCCTCCATTTCCTATTGTACAATATGTCACTTTAAATTCTTCAATTTATAATGTTAGATTCATGTTGTTTATTTTCTTTATAAAGATGTGACACCATTCTAATTTTCTAAAATTTCATGCTATCGTAATTTGATTTAATTAATTTATAGTCATATTCATAGATGTGTCTTCTAGGATTAAAATTTGTATTTAAATAAGATTTAATGGTATAATTTAATTTAAATTATTTTTTAGTCAATCCATAATAGCTAATAACGGTGGAAAACATAGTCCCAAATTAAGAAATGTAAATGTAAAGTGCCAAAGCTTATATCTATGATAATAGAAGTGGCCAAGATCAACTCTACACTTGTAAATCTAAACTAACTTACTAAATTGATAGATATCGACATTAAATTTATATTATGAAGTTGAATTGTTACGTTTAAAAATAATTGAATCAAGACAAATTTAACTCATATAAATAAGTAAATAAATATTAAATTTATCATTATAATCACATATAATAATTATGACAATCTTAAATTTATACAAGAGGGGTGCAAGGTGAAAAATGATCATCGGTGAGGCCAAGAATCATCAACTCGATCTTAGATTGAAGGAGGAGTTGTGTGGATTGATACAGTAGACAAGAAACCTGTGTACTCATAGAAGATGAGGGAATGACAAGAATATATAAGGAGAAAGTCTCTCTAAGGAAAAATGAATGCAGTTGTCTCTTCTCTGATAATATACTTATTGAATTAAAACTTTGCAACTATTAATGGCTCACTAAAATTTGGGTGTTTCTATATTTATTTTGATTTGGAAACACATTGAAATTGGGTGTTTCGGTATTTATTTTGACTTATAGAACCATGAATCTGCAATTTTTCTTAGTCTGGTAAGACTTAGAGGAATGATATATTGAAACTATATTGAAAATCACAGTTTTTCAGGCAAGATAACCTAGGCATAGAAAACACTGAATTGAATTTGACAACGAAAAGTACTAAAGAAAATAGAAAAAAAATTAAATGTGGTTATAATATGTGAAAAGAACTTCCTAATTTCCCTACCTTACATTAATAATGATGAGGCCATCTACGCACCACATCCACGATATCATTGGTGACTTGGGCAAAACTCAAATTGACTTCATTCTTTGGATGGTTCCTCACCAATTGACTATCATTCACATTCACATTATTAATTTTAGACTTACTTTTCAGAGTCTTTGAGCAGCGTTTCCATTCCAATAGTTGTACATTTTTTGTTGTGATAATTTTAGTCCTCTCACTTTCTACACGTACTAGCTTCTTGTCCTCATTGCATAACACATAATAGGAAAAAGTATTTGTAGTATTTTAGTCACTCTAATACAAATAATGAGATGGTGAATTTAACACAATGATAAATTATTTAGGGCTTATAAAGAAAATTTATGGAAATCACAGCTCCAATTGGTAGCATTATGTTTGGCTTTCGAACCTTTGCAAATTGCCATGGTGAAATTGTCTCAGACCTCATAACGTATAATTAACTTAAATACGCTAAAGCACAAATAAAGACTCATTTTGATTTGATCACGCCACAACTCACATTTATTGACATAAAGTTGAGAATTTGTAGGGGTTTCTATATCAACCCATAATTTCACATGACTGAGAGTTGCATTGTCTATTGATTGTGTAATTCATCTATGCAGTAGTCTAGAGGAAGGACACGATATCATAAAAAATTAGACTATGTAAAAACTATGTAAATCTCAAATTATACATTGATGTTCTTCTATTGAATAACTTTATGATTAATAGTAGATCATCTTTGATTTCTCCCTGCTAAAACCAGTCTATGAATTTTTTAAACCTTCTCATTTAACTAAACGGTGAAGAAGAGAAATTATGAAACTTAACTCTTTAGGTTTTACCTCTCTTTAGACACATACTACGTTACGTGCCAGGAAAATCATTTTCAAGTACATGGCATACCAGTGAGGCCATGCAAAACTTAAACCATCAGATTTCTAGTTATTATTCTCCACTATTTTTTATATAAGTAGCAGCAAGAGGTTGTTGACCAGAGGTACAATAAAAAGATAACTAGGACAGAATTAACAACATATTAATTCAACCTAGAAAGCATCATGAAGCAATTTAACCATTCTACCTTTATCAAAAATCAAAATGAAAAATCTATACCAAAATGAACCTAAAGTATCATAACCCCACATATAGATAGTATCAAGTTTAAAAAGCCAAAAAATTAAACCATGCCACGCAGGGCTATTAACCAAAATTAAAGTATTAAGCTTAAAACTGAAATTAAAAAAACTAGCCCAAGCATAGGGATTGAAGTCAGCAGTGCCACAGATTATATCACCACCCAAGTCCAGTAGCAGAGTTATTTGTCATCCCATAAGCACTTGGAAAGCAACAAGTCAGTCCACTCTTCATTTAGAAAATTGAAGAGCTCACAGTTTCCTTCAACAGATTCCTTCCCCACAGAGGCCTTCTCATTCAGCAGACAAAGGGTAGTAGAGGAAGCATGCATAACCTTGAGGGAAAATTTACTAATTTCTACCAAACTCCTGTTAGTATTGGCCAGGTCCCCATTAAGCTTAGCAACCATATTTTTCAGATTGGCAATCTGGTATTTAATCCTTCCCACCAAGCCGCCACCCGAAACACATTTGGGATTCTCAGTCATAGTGGCTTCATCAGTAGTGCAGGCATTGGCTTCCTTACCCTCAATGGCAATGGTATGTTAGGCAAAATATTTCCCCTCCTCCTGGTTAGAACCGTTCTTATCATCATCCCGGCTAGGAGAACCCACTGAGACATCCTCCTGATCAAACAACTCTTTCATTGCTCTTTTACCCTTTTCTTTGGCTAGACAAGAGGAGAGGAAGGTAGTGCTGGGTTGGGGGTTGGTAACCTGAGGGCATTCTAGGTTAATGTAGATTTTATTGCACTTTATTGAGGGTTGCTGGGAGGAATCTTCATGGGTTAGGTCATGTTTGGAACTAGCCTAAGAACCAGGGGTAGGGTGGGTTTCAGGGGATTTGTGACTAGCAACAGGGGTGGAACATCCAATAGAGCCCAAGGGTGTGGGAAAACCCTGGTTGAGGGAGACCAAAGGTGACAGGGGCTGCTAGGCAACATGGGTGATTTTCACAACAGGAGGAGGACAGAGGGCATGGTGAAAATGATAAATACAAAAAATGGACTCATGCACATCAGCAACATTCAACTCCAAAGAGTGTAAAAGAGAAAATGGCAAAGAGATCATGAGTTTGTACCTAAGGTGGTTTTAAAATGGGAGGTGGTAGTTATAGAATGTAACGTAACGGCCCTCCAACGTGAAGTATTTCATGAACAGATTGCACATATTCGACCAGAATACGGATAGGTTCACAGTTCTTTATCCACCATTTTTGGACACCGAGTTATCTTCATTTGAAAAAAAACTTGAGAAAGTTCATTTTTGCCTATATTTTTGTAGTTTTTGTCCATTTTCAGCCCGTAGTAGGCATCCATGTAGCTTTTCCTATGACCTCTTCATTGATCTCAAATGTGATCCTACTTATGGTGACCACTCTTTCATTCAAGGTTTTAACGAACTACCGATAAATCATTTCTTCATGTCCAGTCAAATTCTTCATGAATAGAAGAATCCCTCCCTCTTTGCAAAAGTACATTACCATAGGGTCTAAGGAAAATTCTTCCTCAATCTTGTCTGGTTCAATTATATGTTGGTCACCACCCATATTTGTAGAGCACCAGAAAATGACTCACACTGAGGAATTAGTAGAACAAGGGTTGTTCGAAGACCAGCTGTTGCAGAAACCCACAGAGCCACCAAAACAAGAACAGCCAGAGAAGAGGTTGAGAGCAGGGAAGTTGCATGAAATGGAAAAAATAATATGGCAACTTAGCCTAAAAATATTTTCATTTCACGTGCCATAATTATGGTATTAATTTCTTTTTGCCTCGAAAATCACCGCCAAAGACAACACCAAGGTTAACACGTGGGAACGATGTTGTAAACCGTAATCGTCATCAATTAAATCCGCTCCAAGTCTTTTATAATCCTCTATAAATTTCACTTGCCTCAAACTCCATTACATAAATTGATGACACATTAAAAGTACAGTGACACAACCCGGCCACATCAACCTCCTATTCGAAGTGAAGAGCCCACCAGCGGAGACCATGTGTCTTTTCAACATGAAGGATCCCATGGGCCCCACCTTTGGTGCCCAAACTAAATGTCAATTTTTAAACATCCTAGAGTTGATTGTTGGCATCTCTCATTTCCCACTTGAGTAGGTCATGAGTATTCTTGGGAAGTTGATTGGTATCCCTCTAGTACCGTAATCCATCCAACTACAGCCCAACAACAACCATTGAGTCTGCAACTAAGTTACCCTCCCTATAGATATGTTTGATGATGGTCTTATGAAGTCATCCCATCAAACCTTTTATATCAAAAAGAATTGGGTCAACTCTCCATTCGGCCAAGCAGTTTCCAAGAACTGCCTCAATTATAATGTTAGAGTCCCCTTCAATTTTAATGCTAGTACAGCCCAAGCTAAGGGAAAAATGCAGACCCCATAGGAGAGCCATACCCTTGGCCTGGTTAACAGAATGATTGTGGAGAGGACCAGAAAAAGTGGCCACCATTCTCCCCCATTGATCATGGATGATACCACCACCAGCTTGCAGCCCACCACGGACATACCCATCAAAATAAAGTTTTTGCCAAGAGGCCTAAGGTGGGGACCAAACAATCACCTTTCTAGCTAAGATTTTTGTATTGTCAAATCTGGCAAACCCCTTGTCAATTCCCCATTTTTTTGCAATTCCCCAGTCAAAATCAGAGTGGGGGACACTTGGGCTCTTCCAATTTGCGACCGAAAAATTCTCGTGTAAGAGTTTGAGTCCCAAATGGAAGACCTCCTTTATAGAGAGTTTAGTATCCTTGAAAATCTTGTTGTTGCGCTCCTTCCAAATGATCCAGGAAAAGATGGGAGGTATTTGAATCCACAAAATTTTTAACAAGGGATGCTGAGAGGGAGAGTACCAGTCATGGAGAATATCTTGGATATTCTAGTTGGAAGCCCGAAGGAGGTTGAGTCAAGAGAGGATCTCCTGCCAGATCCTAGCAACAAATTCACAATGTAGCATTATGTGGTTAATACTTTCTTCCACTTTCTTACAAAGACAACATCTGTTAGCAAGAATAAATCCTCGTTTAACCAGATTGTCAAGGGTGAGGATTTTCCCATGTAGCACCGTCCACCAAAACAAAATCACCTTAGGGATTAATAGGGTATGAAAAACCTTCTTCCATCACGAAGTGTCATTAGATTCATTAATCAGCAGACCATAAGCCGATTTAATAGAAAATCCTACATTTGGAGTGTGTCTCCATAACAGTGTGTTAGGTCGATCCATAATAGGAATGCAGACCATGTGAAGCAGTTCACTTAGTTTAGTCACTAGATTGGCAAGGTTTGGTCTGTCCTACAAGTGTGGGAGGAGGTCAATCCATTTACCATTCGATATAAAGTTGGAGACTAGAGAACCAACTCCCAGGGTCAGGATGTTTCTCAACTGGGAGATTCCCAAGAGTGATGTCAGGAAGCCAAGGATCATCCTAGAACTGGATCTCCCTGCCATTTTGCAATAGCTAGGTGGCCCCATTTTCCATAATACCTCTACATTTGATAATCCTATTCCATATTTTTGAACCCCCAGGGTGACCCTCAACCATGAAGAGTTTACAAAAGTGACCACCATCTAGGTATTTTGCCTCCATAATTTTGCACCAGACAGCTGATCCACAAACCATGGTCTAGGCCACTTTGGACATCAGAGCCCGATTAAGGTTGATAATTTTTCTTAGACCCAAGCCACCATGGGATTTAGGAAGACAAACCTTGTCCTAGCAGACCAGGGGAAGGTGCTTCTTTTCCTCAGACCCAGACCAGAGAAAGGTGCGTTGAGTTCTTTCAAGCTTCTCAGCCATAAAACCAGAGATTTTAAAAATAGAAAGGAAATACACCGTAACTCCTTGGAGGGAAGTAGAAAGGAGTTGGAGTTTACCAACTTTGCTAAGGAGCTTACATTTCCATCATTCCAGTTTTCTTTGGGTTCACTCAAGTATGGTGTTCTAGAATTTGTTCTTCACATCTTTGATAGTCAATGGGAGGCCGAGGTAGGTGGCAGGAAGCTTATCAGCCCAGCAGCCGAGAATCTTCAAGATTTTGCCTTGAACCAAATTATCAGTATCAAATATGAACATTCCTCTTTTGTGATAGTTGATGTGCTGACTCGAAGTAGTAGCATAATTTTCTAGTAGCCATTTCCACATCCCAGCTGCCCTGACCGAAGAGGCTCCAAAAAAAAAAGGTGTCATCCATAAATTGTTGTAGGATCGCAGGTGGGAGGGTAGTAGCCAGTTTAATCCCCTCAATTTCTCTGGAATGGGCCATCTACAGCATCTTATGTCCATGGACCTTAGAAAGAAGTATAAAGAGATAGGGAGAAAGTGGGTCCCCCTGGCAGAGACCCTTACCCAGTGAAAATTTTGCACCTGGTTTGCCATTAGACAACACTAAGAATCTCACAGTTTGCAGGTAGGCCTTAATAAGAACAATGAACTATTTAGAGAAACCAAAAGAAAATAGGACTTTGTAGAGGAAAGTCCAATTGAATTTATCATAGGATTTCTAGACATCCATTTTGAGGGCCATCCCAATAGCCATACTGTGGTCAATAGAGTGTAGAATTTCATGGGTGGTAATGACTACATCCATAATTTTCCTTCCGGGAACAAATCCCTTCTGGTTTAGGCTGATAATTCTATTGAGCAGAGGTTTGATACGACTGTCCATAATTTTGGAGAAGAATTTATAAATAGTATTGCAGAGGCTTATAGGCCTAAAGTCCTCCATAACTCTGGGCTCTACACATTTGGGGACAAAACAATATAGGTGGCATTCGGTTTCTTCAGGATTTTCTTACTCCTGATGAAGTCTCAAGCTGCTCTAGTAACATCATAGCTAATAATATCCCAAAATTCTTGGAAAAAGGAGTGGGTGGAACCATCCGGGCTAGAGGCCTTATAGGGTCCCATGGAGAGCACTACCTTTTGAAACTCCTCATCAGTAACCCTGGACATGAGGATATTATCAACATTGCTCGTGATAGCCTTAGGTTGTTGGGAAATGAGATTGTGTTGAAGGCTTTCATAATTTCCAAAATTCATGTCAGTGAAGGATCAGATGAAATAGTAAGTGGCCACATTGCCAAGCTATACTAGGTCAGAGACCTCCAATCCCCCAGAGTTTGTGAGTGTAGTGATGGAGTTTTGTTTCTTGTTCTTACAGGCAAATTGATGGAAAAAGGTCGTGTTGTAATCTTCCTCTTTTAGACATAAGACCCAAGACCTCTATTTCCAAAAATCTTCTTCATTTTCTAGGGTATCCTTCCACCATTTCCTAGCATTTTCCTCATTAATGTGTAGGTCAGCCGACAAGACACCATCTGCCATTGTTCTTTGGAGAACATCAAATTTCTTAGATAGAGCCTTCTTAGTTTGGAAAATGTCTCCAAAGGTGAATTTTCTCCACCCTTTAACAACACCTCTAATGAGCTCCAACATGGAAGAAACCCTAAACATGGTCGAGCCTTTGATCAGGGAAGACCACCATTACTTAATCCTTTCACAAAAACTGGGGTGGGAGGTCGACATAATTTCATACATGAAAGGTGCAGAGTAGGGGTATCTCACATCCATCCATTTAAGGAGGGGGTTATGATCAGACGTAGTCCTAGGAAGCACAACCAATGAGGAGGCCAACTCCAATTCTGAGGAGGAGGATAGGAAGACACCGTCAAGGCAAACCTAGATGAGGTGGTTCCCTTTTATGTTGTTGTTTTAGGTGAAGGGGTTACCCCTTAGCTTTACATCATAAAGACCATTAATGCAGACAAAGCTAGCCAAGTCTCCCATGATGTCATTGTAATCCATATTACCCCCACAATTTTTGGAAGGGAAAAAAAGTGATTTAAAATCTCCAGCCACCATGAATTTTGAATCCTGAAGAGTTGAGAAAGATATTTTTAGTTCTTACCATACCTCTCATCTCCCCTGTCGGGTATTGGGAGCATATATAGCAATACCAAGCAACTGACAAAGAGATGAAGGACACCGCCAGGTGATGATAGGAAAATCTATCCACAACACCCTAGATTTTGAATGGGTTCTAGATGGTGGAAATAGAACCTGAGGCCCCCTGAGCCTCAGAGTAGAAAAATTGGCCCTAGGCCATAGCCGTCCCACCAGCACATCAAAATTGTCAAAAGACATCTTAACTTGTTGAATTCAGAGAATGTCAAATTTATAGTCACAAATATACTCTTTAACAACTAGTTTTTTCTGGGGGTTATTTAGTCCCCTTATATTCCAGGACAGAATAATCATTTCTTACCTTTTTTAATGAGATCCAGGGTTTGGTGCCTTCCTATAGCAATCGCCTTTGTTGTTCTCCTTTGTCTTCTGATTATGTCAGTAGGTCATCCCATCTTTGTGTCTACCCCCACATCAAATTTTTTTGTTCTTGTTTTCCTCTGTTGGGTTTGTCATTCCAAATCCATGCTCTTCGGGGTCACTTTGGACATCGACGTAGTGATACTGGTTATCACTGGGGATCCAGAGTCAATGGGGTTAAGAACATCTTCCACCATAGGAAGATCCATGGACCCCATTAAAGAGTTCCCTGCAGGCTCAAAGACATTGAGTTCCATCTAAAATGTTACTAGACTGGGGCTATTATAGTGCATGGTCTCAATCTCACTATGGGTGGTCTCCCCATCAGTCACCTGCCCATTATTTGTGGGTATTTCTCCATCCTCTAGACCAATAAGGTCAGCAATCATCATGGTTGGGGAGCTAGGGATTTGTGGCTCAGGCGCAGCAAGGAGCGTCTTGGGGGGAGTGGTGAAGGAGCACCTATGAAGTCACCTAAGGTCACCATGGATCCAATTGAAGGAAAAGGAATAAAATCATCCCTAAATGTGAATTGGGATGTATTGAGGCCTTTAATGGCAATTTGTAATAAAAAATGTAATAAATTATTAATAAGTCCTAGAAGTCCTAGTAAAGGACTTAGGACCAAAAATGATGTAAAGGTGGCCAATAGTGCCAAATGGGATCTAATTTTATTAGATGGGGTTAATTAGGTCTTAGAATAAATTAGGAATTGAATCCATAAAGTATTTAACAAGTTTTAAAGAAATAGTATACCAAAACACAAGTTAATAATTCAAATTTTTGAATATTAATGGCTAGTTGTGTTTTGGTGGGAAATTGCATTTAAGAGTCTTAAACAATTTGTAATCACTTGAAACCACTTGGGATCGGTTTGGGAAGTTGAAAACTTGTCTATAAACTCCCATGAATGATTGGGAAAGAAAAAAACAAATTGGAGAAGGGATTGTACGACCTATAGGCTGAAAATGCAATAAAATTCATAGTTTCTTGCATATTTTGGCCTATTATTGTACTTATTTCATGTTTTGATCATTGTTGTGCATTATAGGATGTATTTTAAGTTATTTTGATCCATCCTAGAAGCATTCAATTCTGAAGTTTTCTTTCATATATTCAAAGTGTTGTAGGTAGACATTTTCACATTATTTTCTTAAGAAAAATGGTGTAACCATCCCCTTTCTGTTCTAACTGTGACTTGGGGATGGATTTCTGACATATATCATATGTAATTATCTAAAATAATGTAGGAATAACACAGAGAATGCAGATGATCATTGATTTGGGCAAGTTGGAGTGCTTGGGTGCATGAAAATGCATGGAATTTGATGCCATAAGTGTAGCAGAAGAAGATCCGGCTTAAGGAGGGCATTTTTTTGTCTAAGGCAGAAGAATTACATGTAAAAATTATGATGAATCAAGAAGGAGAAGTCCTGGAAGTGAGTTTTGGGTCATTTTCTAGAAGGCCCTAGTTTTTGGAGCCATTTGGTGAGAGATTTGGAGTTTAACCATTTGGGAAGGTTGTGGCTGAAAACCAATACCATAATCCTTTTATTTGAGACATATATAGGAACTTATCAAAGTTATAGTGTCTGGGGATAAGTAACTTTGGTAGTTGCTTTGTAAATTGGCCCAATTAGGCCTATTGGAGATACTGGAGTCAGCCATTTTAAGCATAGTTGGTCCAAAAGAGTCATATCTAATTTTCACATATGTTGTGTAACTTCAAAATGGGTATCTGAATCTACAATTTAATTTTCAAGGGTTTCAGAAAGTCTGGTCCAAAAGTCCAAAAATCAGGAAAAATAGGGCTACTGGGGAGGGTTGCTTGGGTGTTTGGCTTATTTGGAGAAATCTGATCAAGGGGTGTAAAGGGAATTTATAACCTGTCTATAAAGGTTTATCTAGTGGTTTTAAGGCCTTCAATAGAATTATTTTTATTCTTGAATCCTTTGAAGTCAATTAAGCCCATGTGACTAAGTTGAATCCCTTGGGTACATTATGAAACCTTGGGGGTTGTCAAACAAAGGTGTAGAGTCTTGTTGTCCAAAAGATTAGAAGTATCCAAGCCTCTGTACAAAGTGTGGTGAAGAAAATTTTTAGAGTCTTTTTTTCCAAAATATTGGAAGTCTCCGATCCTCTGCACCAAGTTGTATCAGAGCAAGTAAGAACTTGGGAGGAAAGTTAGGTGTGCATGTCTGAAGAAGAGTTTTAAGACTTTGAAGAAGAGGCTCAAAACATGCCTCCAAATATGAAAAACATGGATCTTGCTAGGATGGTTATGGAGAAAGCAGAAAAGAACAAGAGATTGGAAGAATTCATTGAAAGATTGACCAATCTTGTTGAGAAGAGGGATTCAAACCCTCGTGATGATGAAGGTGAAGCAGAATAGGAACCTAATGAAGAAAGGTTGGATCTTGAGGATGCTAGACTAGTGAATATCCGGAAGGCACTTAAAGGAGGAGAATCTAAATTTAGAGCAGAGATCGCAATGTATGATGGGAAGATGGATGAGGAAGTTCTCCTTGATTGGTTCAGTGTTGTTGAGAACCACTTTGACTGTGAGGACATTGAAGACAAGCATAAAGTGAAGATTGCAAAAGCAAGACTTAAGGGTCATGCATTGCTATGGTGGGATTGCATAAAAGTAGAAACATGGAAGAGAATTCTACCAAATATCACATCATGGCCTAAAATGATGACCAAAATGAGGGAGAAGTTTCTACCTGAGGACTACAAGGTTCAACTCTTCAAGAAGATTCAAGGGTTGAAGCAGAAGGACATGGATGTCCAAAGGTATAGAAAGGAATTTCAAAAACTTGACATCAGAGCCTCTCATGATGAAGATGTGGAAGAGAAGGTGGCTAGATATCTTGGAGGGCTGAAGTACAACATCCAAGATGGGTTGAGCATGGCCACACCAAAGACTCTTGAAGATTGCTACAAGTTGGCAATGAAAGAAGAAGACAAGCTTAGAAGAAGGAAAGAGAGGCAAGGAAGTTCAAGAGGGAAACAAAACAAGGGCAAAGGAGTAAATCCAAGCCAAGGATAGAATGAGAAAGGTAAAGAGAAAGTCTCAGATCATAAAGGAGAACAAAGAAATGGTAGAGGAAAGAGCTTTCGTGGAAAGTGCTACAAGTGTGGTGAAGAAGGGCATTCATTCTACAAGTGTCCTAAAAGAGAAGCCAAGAAGATTGATAAGAGGGTCCAATTGGTCCAAGGATAAGATGACAATAAACAATAAGAGGAAGAAGAAGCACACCATGACTATGAATATCTTGAAGAAGGTGAGTGTCTCTTGATGGGAAGGTCACCTATCCAACATATACCCAAGGTATCTATCTTTAGAACAAATTGTAAAAGCTATGGAAAAATATCCAAGGTTATCATAGATTCTATTTCATTTAACCATCTAGTGTCCTATGAGATGGTAAATAAGTTAAACTTGCCTAAATTTCCTATTGGTAGACCATATAGGGCCTCTTGGGTTAGTAATGATCAAAACATTGTGATTAAGGAGAAAGCATACATAGATTTTTCTATTGGGGGTTATGTTGATAACGTTCTATGTGATATAGTTCCCATGACATGTTTCCACATCATCTTAGGGAGACCATGGCAGCCTTCAAAGGAGACCATTCATTATGGTTTGAAGAATGAGTATGTAGCGCACAAGGAGGGAAGAAAATTCACCCTTAAACCTCTTCCAAGTCAAGTAGAAGAAGTTGGTAGCATCATTGTCTTTGGTGCAAAAACATATGTTGATTTGCAGATTCCAAAGTATGAGAAGATGGTGACTATAGAGCAGCAACTGAAGACCACTTTATTGGTCTTGAAGGATGAGTTTTTGGACAGTCATGAGGCATTGACTGTGAAGTAGAAAAAAGGGCATGAAGATGGTGTCCTTATTGGCACAATGTGGTGTCCTTTGGAGAAAGAAATGAAGAAGATTGCAGGGGTTCCATTGAAGGACACAAGGAGTGATCTATTTGATCCTCAAAAGGAGTTTCAAGGATAGTTTGTGAAGCCACAAGTTCACTATCCACAATAGCAAATTGGTAAGCATGATGACAGATTTCAAAATGAACAATCTTCTTTCCTTGTTTCTAACCCTTTGAGTACATGTTTGAAGGATAGAAGAAGGGATTTGTTATCAGATCAGAGACCTGATCATGGGCAGAGAGGAAGACCACCTTCAAGGAGGATGGGTGGAAGAAAGACCAAGTCCCTTCATTCTTGGGACAAGAACTTTTTCCAAGGTGCAGTGTATGGTGCAGGAGCACCTATGAAGTCACCTAAGGTCACCATGGATCCAATTGAAGGAAAAGGAATAAAATCATCCCTAAATGTGAATTGGGATGTATTGAGGCCTTTAATGGCAATTTGTAATAAAGAATGTAATAAATTATTAATAAGTCCTAGAAGTTCTGGTAAAGGACTTAGGACCAAAAATGATATAAGGATGGCCAATAGTGCCAAATAGGATATAATTTGATTATATGGGATTAATTAGGTCCTAAAACCAATTAGGAATTGAATCCATAAATTATTTAATAAGTTTTGAATCAATAAAATACCAAAACACAAGTTAATAGTTCAAATTTTTGAATATTAATGGCTAGTTGTGTTTTGGTGGGAAATTGCATTTAAGAGTCTTAAACAATTTGTAATCACTTCCAACCACTTGGGATTGGTTTGGGAAGTTGAAAAATTGTCTATAAACACCCAGGAATGATTGGGAAAGAAAAATAAATAAATTGGAGAAGGGATTGTACGGCCTGTAGACTGAAAATGCAATAAAATTCATAGTTTCTTGCATATTTTGGCCTATTATTGTACTTCTTTCATGTTTTGATCATTTCTATGCATTATAGGATGTATTTTAAGTTATTTTGATCCATCCTAGAAGCATTCAATTCTGAAGTTTTCTTTCATATATTCAAAGTGTTGTAGGTAACCATTTTCACATTGTTTTCTTAAGCAAAATGGTGTAACCATCCCCTTTCTGTTCTAACTGTGACTTGGGGATAGATTTATAACATGTATCATATGTAATTATCCATAATAATGTAGGAATAACATAGATAATGTAGATTCTCATCGAGTTGGGCAAGTTGGAGTGCTTGGGTGCATAAAATGCATGGAATTTGATGTCATAAGTGTAGCAGTAGAAGATCTAGCTTAAGAAGGGATTTTTTTTTTTGAGGCAGAAAAATTACATGTCAAAATTATAGTGAATCCAGAAGGAGAAGTTTTGGAAGTGAGTTTTGGGTCATTTTCTAGAAGGCCCTAGTTTTTGGAGCCATTTGGTGAGGGATTTGGAGTTTGACCATTTGGGAAGGTTGTGGCTAAAAAAAATTACCATAGTCCTTTTATTTGAGACATATATAGGAACTTCTGAAAGTTATAGTGTCTGGGGATAAGTAACTTTGGTAGTTGCTTTGTAAAGTGGCCCAATTAGGCCTAGTGGAGATACTGGAGTCAGCCATTTTAAGCATAGTTGGTCCAAAAGCATCATATCTAATTTTCACATATATTGTGTAACTTCCAAATGGGTATCGGAATCTGAAATTTAATTTTCAATTGTTTTGGAAATTATGGTCCAAAATCCCAAAAATCAGGAAAAATAGGGCTACTAGGGAGGGTTGCTTGGGTGTTTGGCTTGTTTGGAGAAATATGATCAAAGGGTGTAAAGGGAATTTAGAACCTATCAAGAAAGTTTGATCTTGTGGTGTTAAGGCCTTTAATAGACTTAGTTTGAGTCTTGAATCCTTTGAAGTCAATTAAGCCCATGTGAGTAAGTGGAATCCCTTGGGTACATTGTGAAACCTTGGGGGTTGTCAAACAAAGGTGTAGAGTCTTGTTGTCCAAAAGATTGGAATTCTCCAAGCCTCTACACAAAGTGTGGTGAAGAAAAGGTGTAGAGTCTTATTGTCCAAAATTTTGGAAGTCTCCAAGCCTCTACACCAAGGAGCCTCCACCATCTGGATAGACTTTAGACTAACAGTATCCCTTGGCATTCTGGGGATGTGGGTACTAAGATCACCTGGCATCGGGGTTTCCGAATCACTTTTCTTTAACTTGGGTTCAGGCCTTCTAGGCACCTTACAGTCCTTCCTAGTATGACCTTTATAATTACAGGTCTCACAAAAGAGGGTAGCATTCTCATAGACTATGGCTTGGGTCCATTTACACAGCTTAGACTATAAAACCACAAAGTTTGAGAGAGTCTTATTGATAGATACATTTACACATAAATGAGTAAAACCCAACCAAGATTTGGAAAGGGTTACCTGATCCGCTGAGATGTAGTGCCCAAAGGAGTTACTAATGCATAATATTGTCTATTATTGACTAGAGAGGTTTATAGGGAAATTAACTTTTACTTTACTTATGGTGGGGACTAATGTGGATATGATTCTCCACCATTAATGAGATTTGGTTTCTTTATGTGATTACGGTGATGATCTCTAGAGAACTAGATATTGTTGGAATCTTTTTTTTTTTTTTTTAAATTTTAGGGAGCTTGTAATTAGTGCTCCATTAGAATATACTGTCACACACTATTGCATTAGTTTGCAAACATTTTGTCAGGAAGTTTGTATTCTGACCATTTGAAATAATTTATATTATCTATTAAACAACTTATTTGTAATATTTCATGTTTGACTAAATTTCAAACTTTAATTGTAACATAAGTTTCATTCCAGAGTGTGGAGTGCTTTGCACACTGTCTTGTACACCAACAGTTATTTATGGAATTGTATTTTGAAAAAGATACATTCAACGGAATGGGCTATTCAACGAGACATGTATTCTTCCAACTCATTTTTTGTTCTTTGAAATGCAGGTCGACCATTCAAGGATTTTGTTTATTGCAGTTGTTTGACAATAATTAATAATAATAAAAATTGAATTCAAAAATACATTTAAATTGGTAAATGCACCTTTACAATAAGTATGTCGAAGAGATGTGGAAGGGAAGGTAGACATACTTCCATCTATATTTTGCATAAATGTAAATTAAAATAGTAAAGAACAGTAAAGAAATTTAGTTAGAGGACTTAATTTATATATCTGTCTCTTTCATCTTTATATATTTTTTCAAAATTAATCTTTAACATATCTTCAACGTATCTATTGTATACCAAAGTGTGATTTCTAGTTTTAATTTTATAATAGATCCAGACCGTACTGATCTAACCAAAACACTGTTTAACATATATAAACAATTATCCTACATATATATTTCTTATTTCAAACTATATGAGTAGAGACTTATATAGAAAGTCAAATAAGATATCATAACAGAAGATGGACATAGACCGAAAAAAATTTACACAAGCACGGAAAGTTCAAACAACCTTTATGTTGTTTGTTATTTAGGACATTTCTTTATGATGGAAGAGGTACTATTTAGGACATCTATGTTAACATAAATTAATTATAGTCTAAAGTCATGAACTTCATGTGCAGTCAAATACAGTCGTCCACAGATGACTACAGCTGACTAAAGCCATCCACAGCCGCCTACAGCCGTCCATTAATAACATCCATTATAATATGCCACCTAATTATAATATACATTGTTCTCTACATTTAATGTAGATCTATCTATAAATAGAAATGATTGAACCTGGAATTGTATCACTCAAATCAATTGTTCCTTCTGTGTATCTCTTGTTTCTATTTGTTTGTGTTTTCTCATGGTATCACAGAGCCATGAATAAGGAATGGTGAGTTCCATTCTGCAAAGTTAGTTGAGTTCCATTCTTCAAAGTTAGCTGAGTATTGGGGCTATGGAATTCAAGGAGATTGCTGTTAGAAAGTTTCAAGCTGCTATAGAGAATACCATCTTTGTGGATCAAAAAAATCAATAGTGTTGAAGGTACACTTGACTCAAGCTTAATGTTGTTTAAGGAATAGAATGCTTGTGTGTTGGAATAGATTGTCAGATATGATAGACATCCTACCATTTACAGGAATTTTAGAAATTAGAACTACCAACGAACAACAATCCTTGTATACCACCTATTTAAACCTATTATCCCTATTTACTCAGAGATCCTAAATATTCTTATTTTAATAATTACATAATTCATTTTAAACATTTTCTCATATAATCGTTGAAAAATTTTCTCTGCATTTTTGTTCGAATTGATGCCAGCTTCTGCCTGGTTTTCATTCGAATTGATGCCAGCTTCAGCCTCCTCTCTATTGGGGGAACTGGGTGGCCTAAAGGTTCTTTGTCCAGACCTATTCCTTGTGTTTTCTTGTAGGGATGGTATAGGTTTCTCTTCTAACTTTACGGGTGAGGGTTTGTCAGTGGTTTAAGTGATGGATGATTCTTCTCACTCACAGAATTTGGCAGGTGGGGAATCCCTCCTGTCTAGCCCTAAGATGGTGGGGGAGGACAAAGATTTCATGTGGGGTGATTGAAGAGTGCAGTGTTGGGAAAAGAGATCCTTGACTCCCCTGATATCCCTTAATATTCTGTGGGTGATTTTGGCCCGGAGATCTTTGTCCCTGATGGGGTGATTGAATGCATATCTTCCTCACTTCACCTTTCTCTCTTGGGGAGATTTGTCAGATTGTCTGACATGATTTTGACCCAAAGATCTTTGTCCCTGATGGGGTGATTGAATGCATATCTTCCTCACTTCACCTTTCTCTCTTGGGGAGATTTGTCAGATTGTCAGACATGATGGGCTTAATGTGGTTTAAGGAATAGATTGTCAGACATGATAGACATCCTACCATTTACAGGAATTTTAGAAATTAGAACTACCAATGAACAACAATCCTTGTATACCACCTATTTAAACCTATTATCCCTATTTACTCAGAGATCCCAAATATTCTTATTTTAATAATTACATAATTAATTTTAAACATTTTCTCATATAATCGTTGAAAATTTTGCTCTGCATTTTCTCGCCTGGTTTTTGTTCGAATTGATGCTAGCTTCAGCCTCCTCTCTGTCGGGGGATCTGGGTGGCCCGAAGGTTCTTTATCCAGACCTATTCCTTGTGTTGTCTTATAGGGATGGCATAGGTTTCTCTTCTGACTTTACGGGTGAGGGTTTGTCAGTGGTTTCAGTGATGGATGATTCTTTTCACTCATGGAATTTGGCAGGTGTGGAATCCCTCCTATCTAGCCCCAAGATGGTGGGGGAGGACAAAGATTGCATGTGGGGTGATTGAAAGAGTGTGGTGTTGGGAAAAGAGATCCCTAACTCCCCTGATATCCCTGAATGTTCTGTGGGTGATTTTGGCCCAGAGATCTTTGTCCCTGACGGGGTGATTGAATGCATATCTTCCTCACTTCACCTTTCTCTCTTGGGGAGATTTATTTCTTTCAAGCCCACCATTGATATGGTGCGTTTGTGGTGTGCTGTCAGATTGAAATTTAAAGGGAACCTTAGTGTCTCGGCTATGCCTAGGGCTTGTTCCTCTTTAGATTTAACATTGAGGTGGAATTTACTTTTGTCTCCACAGGAAGCTGGTGCTATGGCAAGCATGGTTTGTTAATGGTGAAATGGAAGCCAGGTTTTAACCCAGATGTGGAGCTTCTGAAAGCTGCACCTGGGTGGGTCTATCTCCCAAGACTTCCCCTAGAATTCTAGGATGAGAAAGTGGTCCAGTGGATTGGGAAATCGTTTAATCAATACATGACAGCGGACTCTGTTACTGTGCAAAAGTCAAGGCTGGTGTTTGCAATGTTCTATGTAAATGTTACTATGAATAATCCCCTCCCTAACTTTGTGATGTTAAAATTCAAATGGGATAGCTGGAATCAAGCCATTGTTTATGAAAATGCCACTCTCCACTGCTAGAAGTGTGGTAAAATGGTCATGTTATGGCTGATTGCAAGGTAACCCCTCGGATTGAGAATCAAAGTCCTGAGGTACTCCCTTCATTATCTCTGAATGATTCTAGTAGTTTGGTTGATCATTTAGGTGGGACAAAGTTGGGGAAGGGAACTCATGGTTCCCAGGAAGGGGAACTCCCTCTCACAATGGACAAGGAGGTCGAGAGGGAGATTACTTTGGAGGAAGGAGAATTTTTTGAGGGCGTGGAGGACATTTCTAACTCCTTCAGGAAAATTCCAAGGGAAGAGAAAAAAAGGAAGAAGAAAATGAGAAGAGCAAGGTCCCTTGGTTTGGTAGCAAGAAGAAAGAAGGAGAAGCAGGAGAAGAGTACAGTTTAAGTGACTAAGGGAGATGAGGGCACCTATTTTTTGTTCCCCTTCCTAAAGTGGGGTGTTAAAGGCTATGGAGAAGATGCGGTCAACCCCTTCAACACCTTCAGATAGTCTCTTGGAGTAGTTGGAACCAAAGAGGAAAACTAGTGGGGGAAAGAAGGCAGATGTGGGTAATGAAGCCAAAGTCAGTCGACCGACAACAAGATCAGTGAGAGTAAAAGAAGCAATAAGGGCAATTGTCAATAGGCAGAAATTAACCTTAGAAGACTCTCAAAAAAGTAAAAGATGAAGTTCCTCTCTTGGAACCTAAGGGGCATGAATAGCCCTCAGAAATAGTATACTTTGAAGAAGTATATCTTAGATTTGAAATTTTATGTGGTTCTTATCTACTAGGTTAAGATGACGTATCAAAACTTTTCTCTTCTTGTGGAAAAAATATGGCCTGGTGCAGACTTTCACTATAGTGAAGTTGTTGGGGCCTCTGGTGGGGTGGCTACTCTCTGGAACCCGTATAAGTTATCTACGAATGCTATTTCTTTTTCTCATAACTTCCTTGTCATTTTGTTTACTTGGAACAATGTTTCCTGGTATGTGTATAATATCTATGCTCCGAATGTTAGAAGTGACCGGGGTAGGATTTGGGGAGAAATTACTAACCTCATATCAGCTGATCAAAGATACCCCATCATGTATGTGGGTGATTTTAATTCCCCATGTTTCCCTCTGAGAAAATGGGGGGCACCCAGTATTATTTGGAAAGTATGCAAGAGCTGGCAGAATTTATGAGGAACAATGACTTGGTCGATATTGATTTGCAAGGAATGGTCTTCACCTGGTCCAACAATAGAAAGGGAATGCAACTTATCCATTTTATACAAGATAGGTGAATGATTTCAGGAGGTTGGGATATTGCTTCAATTGTCGGCCTTTCTCATCTCACTAGGACGGTTTCTGATCATTTCCCTTTGATTCTTAATTGGGAGGAGAAGAATGGTTGTGGGCCATGACCTTTCCATTATGAGATAATGTGGCACTCCCACCTTAAATTTTTTGAATGTATAAAAATATGGTGTAACACTCCTATTTAGGGGACAACAATGTTTAGAGTTTCTAAAAAATTACACTTAATTAAGGAGGCCCAAAGGTGGAACAAGGCTAGGTTCGGAGACATTTTTCAAAGCAAGAAAGAAATAGAGGAAAAGCTTAAGCACTTCCAAGAGGACATGGCCAGGGGCGTCTCCTCCTAGAATGATCATTTTGATGAGGAAGGTTGGTGAAAGAAATGGAAATAAAATTTAATGAGGGAGGAAATCTACTGGAAGCAAAGGTATAGAGTTCAATGGCTCAAGGAAGGTGATAGGAATTCGGCCTTTTTCCATAGGTCTGCTTCAATTCATAAAAGGAGGAATACCATCAAATCCTTAAATATCGGTGGGAATCAAATGCTAACAGAGGAAGAAGACATTGGTAGGTTTGGTGTTGAGTTCTTTCAAGACACTTTCAGATGCTCGGTTTAGGGGGTTACAGATGTTATTTCAAATAGACTCTTGGAGGCTATCCTGACTGTCATTAGTGCAGAGGAAAATAAAGTGTTGTTGTCTCAAGTCTCAGAGGAGGAGGTCAAAAATGTTGTGTTCTCCATGGGGGCTTATAAATCTCCTGGACTGGATGTCTTTCCTCTGACTTTCTTCCAGCAATTCTGGTAGATTATCAAGTATGATCTAATTCACACAGCCCGTGATTTTGTTTGAACTGGAAATATGGACTGAAAAAAATTAATAACACCTATATTGTTTTGGTACCTAAATTTCAGGACCCACAAAGTATGGGAGACTTTTGCCCCATAATCGTATGCAATACTGTCTATAAAATTATTTCCAAAATCATTGCCAAAAGAATTATACCTGTTCTTGGCAAAATCATAAATCCTAACCAAAAGGGTTTTGTGCTGGGTAGACAAATTTTGGATGTGGTGATTACCTCCCATGAGATCATTCATTCTATGGATAGAGGCAATAATGCAGGAATGGCACTAAAATTGGACAAATCTAAGGCGTATGATAAGGTTTTTTTGGACTTCTTCTTTAGGGTGTTAAGAAAATTTGGGTTTCAGGAAAGATTCATTAATATCATAAAGGTGGCAGTGGAAACGGTTAACTTTGCAGTGATGGTCAATGCCTCACCCTGGGGGTCTTTTAAGCTGGAAAGGGGATTGAGACAAGGGGACCCTCTCTTTCCCTACCTCTTCCTATTGGTGGTGGAGGTGCTGGCTTGGAACCTTCTGATGTTGGAAGGAATTAGATCCATTGTTGGTTTTAAACCAACCTCCACCCTTCCTCCTAAAGTTATCTAGCATTTTGTGGATGATACATTCCTTTTTGGAAAAGCATGTATTAGGGAAGCTAGGGAGTGGAAACTTCTGTAAGGAAACTCAAGTGCAAAAATAGCTTCCTACACTAATCTCTATAGGAAAGTATTGTGCAAATTCTTTTAAATCCTTACAATTTCAAATTCGTTAACTACTTTAACAAGGATATTGCAGCCACATACCATGCATACAGAAAATAGAGAATGAGACAATGATTTACCCTGGGGAAAACCTTTTGGTAAAAAACCTCAGCACTCCAAAACCTGCACAATGTATTATCTTTAACATAATGGTTACAACACACTTGTAATGCAAGTTCTTTTCAGGAGACAATCGACACACACAGACAAATCTAGTAGCACCGGATTATACCAACAATACACTCTTTTCGTATCCTTTCCTGTAACCCTAAAAAATGCTTAAATCATTGCGCTTTCCTTTTTAGGGCAACTTCTAAGGATAGCCATATTAGGGTTTTATCATTCTCCGAGAAAATAGGAACCCTAAAAAAAAATTTGGCCGATGCCCCGAACCCCACGATTGTGGAATAGTGTAAAGTACTCAACTTTATTAGTTGCCACAGGTCTTCACCTATCATTGAAATCTCCTAGAAATAGCTCTTATGTGTCATAGGAAACTGTCATAACCATTTTAGCCATGATCTCCTTACACACAATTCAAGATGCTGACACATCAAGTGGAGTGACACATCAACATGCCAACTAGACATGTACACTCACACTTAATTACA
>MU227715.1:0-26518 GCA_018584345.1 Thuja plicata | reverse complement strand
TACATTATATATATATATATAATGTATATATATATATATATTAGATATATATATCTATATATATATATATACATTAGATATGTATAATATATATATATACATTAGATATATATATATATCATATATGTTGCATATATATACTTGACCTAAGCATTTATGCATAGAATGAGCAACAATCTTGCATGTATATATCCCTATGTAACATAAATGTGTGTGTGTGTGTGTGTGTGTGTGTGTGTGAAGCTATTGTCAAACAAAAAGCTAGACAAAATAGTTCCTTTCTTTTTAATACTTTATCACCAACACGCCCTTTGTAAGAACATAGTTGACAAATCTAATTCCCCCAATTGTTATACTAAATTCCTTATAATAAAATGCCTTACTATATTAACCATTAAAAAAGTAACAAAATTAATTATCACGAGTTTTTTCCGAATCCAAGTTCCTACCGTTATCAAGATTTAACCTATTTTCCTTTAAGGCTTTATCCTATGTATGTCAAAAGATTTTTTCCCTTAATAATTAATTCATATTGACATTTCCTCCTTCCAAATACACACCTCTTATTGACTAACTTTCTAAAAATTAATGACTTCTTTGACTCTACCTTCTGCTCCTTTATTATCTAAGGAATCATCTATCTGATTACCTTCCCTATTTATGTGGTTTACTATGTAATGATTAAAAAAAGATAAAAGATTCAAACCTCTTTTCACTAGTCCATTTAGCCTCCAATTATGTGTCTTACCTAATCTAATGGCATTAATAATTAAAGAGGAATCTCCTTCTATTTTAATTTTGTCTATATTTATTTTCTTACAAAGCAATAGTCCTTCTATGAGAGCATTACATTGAGCTACATAAGTTGTAGCTATTCCTAGGTGTGAAGCTTTGTGCGATATTAGTTTACCTAACCAATCATGAATACAACACCCTATCCCAGCCTTTCCTAGGTTACCTTTAGATGCTCCATGAAAATTAATTTTATACCATCCTTCATGTGGAGGTTTCCACTCACATTTACATCTAAAGTCTGCCTTGTTTGTTCCTTGTTGATAAAGGGAGGGATTTTCAAACCATACTATAGTTTCCTCAATTTCACATCCTCATGACTAAATAAAATATCTTTCCTTCTAAACATATTATGATTATTGACTACTTCCACTATACACGCTTCTAGTTTGTTTAAGAATTGATCCCATCCTAATTTCTTATCCTTGAAAATTATTCTATTTCTTTTCTTCCATATTTCCCATATAATAATGGAAGGAGCAATAGTCCATATCTTCCCATACATACCATAACCCATCTTCCTAGGCCAACTCTTAAGGGTATCCATTGAATTGGTAGGAAAGGTGGATTTCCAATTTAATTTTTTAGCCAACCAAGTCCAACATTTATGCGAGAAATCACAATTCCTGAATAGGTGATCAATAGATTTACAATCCCTTTCGCATAGGGCACATTGTGAAGGACCTTGATAACCAATCTTATGGAACCATTATGAGGTCAAAATTTTCTTCTGTAATGCACCCCATGTAAATATACCTGCTTTAGGCAGACAATCCTTACTCCAACATAAGTCAATTGGCATCAATATTTGGGAGTGTGCATTCTAAGAAAAGGTTTCATATCCTGACTTGGTATTATACTCTCCACTCTTAGATTTAGCCCAAATCACTCTATCTAAGTCATTAGAGGGAGTAATTTTTGTATTTCTTAAAGTTCCTTCCAAATTATTTCTAAATGCTATTGGCAATCCCAAATTATCCAGGGGTTTCCATGTCGAGCCTAGCGCCAGATTATTCTCTGGGAATTCTATATAATCCTTAAAAAAACACCCCTAACATTTTGTATTCATTCAATAGAGGGATCATCAGTTAAAATGGAGTTGAGAGGTGGATAGGCACCCCATGAATCTTCCCAAAATAGAGCCCCACTACCGTCTCTAATATCCCATGTCAGATTATCTATTATTACTTTCCTACTTTCGAAAATAAAGTTCCAAATCCTAGAGCCATTAGGAGGAGACTTGTGTCTAAAAATTCTCAAAGGATCCCTACCATCTAAACATTTATACCTAAGTATTTTAACCCATTTACCCTCAGGATTTTTATAAATTTCCATACCAATTTTGCTCCTAAAGCTAAATTCTGTAGTTTAATATTTTTGACATTTAATCCACCTTCCTCCTTTGGTTTGCATATTTTATCCCAAGCAATCATTGCTAATCTTTTACTATCCTTAGAACCCTGCTAGAAAAAGTTTCTTAGTTTCTTATTTATTTCTTTCTCTATACTTTTAGGTAAACTAAGACACATCATTTGATAAATAGGGATAGTAGACAACACAGATTTGACCATTAATGTTTTACCAGTATTAATTAGCTATTTCCCTTTCCATGATTCAGCCTTCTTTTCTATATTATTTAGAACTCTATCCCATAAATTGGTTGATCTATTACCTTTATCTAAAGGAAGCCCTAAATATTTACAATGTAACTTATGAGTATTGAATTCCAAAATTCTGCAAATATTCTGTTGTAGCCAATTTGGTGTATTCAGGAAAAAGTTCTCAGATATACCTTTGTTTATTTGTTGACCTGATGCTTTAGAATATAAATCTAAAACTCTTTTAATTGATATAGCTTGTAATATTTTGGCATTTCCAAAAAGAAGATTATTATCAAAAAATTGTTGATGAGTACAGGCTTCCAAATTTTCAGTAATCTCAATTCCTGAAATCAAATTGTCTATTTTGGCTTTGGTGATGGTTCTACCTAAAGCTTCCTCCATTGTGATAAAAAGAAAAGGAGACAAGGGATCCCCTTGTCTAAGACCTTGTGGTATACAAAAAAAACTAGTCGCATTCCCATTAATCATGACTGACATTTTTGGTCTAGAGATACATTTAAAGATTAGATTAATCCATTTTTTAGAGAAACCAAATGATTCTAAACATTTGCATAAGAATCTCCAGTCAACTTTATCCTAGGCCTTTTTTATATCTAATTTTATAAGAATGCTAGGAGAGTGATTATGTTTAATAGTATGTATAACTTCTTGTGTTATAATAACACCATCTAGGATAGATCTTCCTGGAACAAAACCTAATTGTTATTCTGAAATAAGGTAAGAAATGAGCTTTTTAAGCCTATTTTCTATAGTTTTAGTTAATAACTTGTATAATGTATTACATAGAGAATTAGGTCTGTAATCATCATAGCCTTCAAGATTTGACTTTTTTGGAATTAATTCTATGAATGTATTATTTATTTCTTGGAGAATTCTTCCTGAGTTCCTCATACCTTCTAATGAAGAAATGACCTCATCACCAATAACAATCTAGCATTGTTGATAAAAGAAGGTTGGGAACCCATCTGGTCTAGGATATTTGTCTGGATGAAGTGTTTTCAAGGCTATCTCTACTTCTTTGGTAAATTTAGCATTGAGAATTTTATTATGTTCTGCAGAAATAATACAAGGAATATTAGCCAATATCTCATATTGAGCCATTATATCAGATCCTCCTAGATTATTCAATATATCTTCCAAATGTCTAATAGCTTCTTGAGCTATATTCTCAGGATCTTCAATTATAGTTCAATCAATTTTCTTAATACTAGTAATTTTATTAAAATTTTGCTTAGCCTTAGAGTTTTTATGAATTTTTTTTGTATTTTTATCCCCCTCTTCTAACCATACTTCTCTAGACCTCTATCTCCAAAAGGTTTCTTCTTTTGCCAATATATCTTCATAATTTTTCAAAAGATCTTTCTCCTTTGTATATGTGTTTAAATTAATTCCTTCTTTGATGATTCCTCCATTTAAATCTTCTAATCCATTCTCTGTCACTATTTTAGAGTCAAAAATATTACCAAAATGCTCTTTGTTTTATTCAATTAGGCGTTGTTTAATATGCTTAAGCTTAGCGTTTAGTATAAAGGTCTTAGAGCCCTTAAAAAAAATTCTTTCCACCATTCTTCTATCCTAAGAAGACACTTTTCATCTTGCAACCACATCTTTTCAAATTTAAAGGGGTTCTTTTTAGGCATACGAATTTCTTCTAAATTTAGGCTAATTAGAAAATGGTATGATCCTGATTGTGCTAATATACTTGACTTGATATTGAGACTAAATCTTGAAAAGTTGCCTATATAAAATAATTTATCTAATTTTTTAGTTATGTTTTCCGTATCTATTCTCCTGTTAGGCCAAGTATATGTGTCATTATCTAGGGGTATATCCATGTCATTAAATAACTTTGTCCATTCTCTAAATTCTAACATTGTCTAGTTTATTTCTTAGATCCTCCTTTTTCCTCTTTTATATCTAGGATTGCATTTAAATCTCCTCCCAAAAAAAATCTTTATCTAGTAAGGCCTTAATAAAAATCTCAATCTCTTTTCATTTAGTCTCTTTTCATGGAGGAATTTTGGACCATATATGTTAATTATTATGAATTCGAGGTTACTCCTAAAATTCTTAACCTTAGCCACAATCAAATAGTAGTTAAAGTCAAAAAAATCCATAGAGATGAATCTAGGGTTCCAAATAAATGCAAGACCTTTAGAGGCTTCATCAGATTCTACTCCTTTGACTTCCCATGTTCCCAATTTCTTACTTAGACTATCATAGCCTTCTTGTCCTAATTTCATTTCCTGTATTAAAAAAGTGGGCCCTCCAAAGAGGATAAAATCCTCTTAAAGATGCATTGTTTGTTAGGGACATTTAATCCCCTTCATTCAGCTAATATCTTCAACTATGAATTCTTCCAACTTGGACAAGAAATTATTGTTTTTAAAGTCCAATCCAAGGCATAAGGAAGCAATAAAACTCATTTCCATCATTTTCAAGGTATGAATGGGCAACATGGGACGAGCAGAGAACATTGTTAATATATTCCTGTAAGAAGCAGTAATGAATTTACTTGAGTACAATAAGATCTGATCAGAAAAATTTGCTGCGTGATTAACTAGGGCCTCCCAAATTGGAACTTGGCCGCTGAGGACTATTAATAGTGATGGGCCTATCCAAACTATCATGAAAGGGCCATATGTTTTGGCCATGTCTATTTTTGTTCTCACCCTTATTTAGTTGATGCAAGTTGCCTAATAATGGCATCCTTGGTGGAGATGGAGGCCATTTTTATTGGAGAAGAGGCAGAGAATAATGGATAGATAAATATAAAAAAAACACAAATATAAAAGGTAGAATCAAATGAAAAATATCATGTATTCATATGTCTTTCTAACCAAAAATAAAATATAAAATCAAAAAATAAACATTGCAAATATATCTCTATTAAACCTAAAATAGTTTCTCACACAGTAATCTTTTTCTACATCAACACCCTTTATTTGTCTCTTGTTTTTATCATATAAAAAATGCTACAAAAAATTGCCTCTGATTGTTTTTTTTTTATCTTCTTGTTGCTATAACATTACAACCCACTTTTGATCTCTTTTTTCTCATGTGTAAATTGCCCCAAACTCAGTGTATATCCTCAGCAAAAACAAGGAAAAAAAACTTAAATGTATTTTATTTTTAGTTTCAAATCCACCATAGGAAATTTTGAGAATAAGATTGCAATAATATTATTTTAATTTAAAGTCTATATCTTCTGTTAAATAGGTGAGGACAAGACATTAGACGACAACAGGAAGATGTATATGGAAAAAATATTAATATGGTTGTTGGGATTAATTTTAACATTCCTCCTTAATCACAACTTCCATTTATGATACCCAAGTTGTTTCTTTAATGTATAAAACTTTCCTCTCCCAATGGTTTCTTAAAAATGGTTGCATATTGTTCTTCAGACCTACAAAGTTCCAAAATGATGTCACCATTTGTAATGAGCTCCCTGATGAAATGATACCTTGTGTCAATATACTTATTCCTTTTGTGAAAAATTGGATTCTTTGATAATGCTATGGCTGAGTTATTTTCACAATATATATTTGTTGCCACTTCTTATTCATGCCTTAGTTCTTTCAACATCCTTCTCTTCCATATATTTTGACAAACTACCTCTGTAGCTACTACATTATCTGCTTTAGCTAATTAAAGAGTGACAATTGGTTATGATGCAGGAGCATCTTGAGTTCATTGGAGTCTTGCATCAACCAAAAATATTGGAGTTTTTCTATTTCTGATCACTGGTTGCTTAGTTTTAATATTCTTGGACACCATTTATTGTGTTTCCTATCGCAGTTGAGTTCTATAGATCCTTAGCGATTGTGGTCATAGATTTGTGTTCATGAGATCATTAGGAAGCTTTTCCTATGATCGTGACTCATTTGGATTTATTTCTCCTGAGTTATATTAGATTCTTTTGTTGTGTTTAGAATTTGTTCTTCATGTTTCTAAACTCGTAAGTGTTTAGATCTTCGGTTGGATTTCCTTGATCGGTGGTGCTTATGGCTCATTTTCCTATGTGACTATGTGTTTGGCCGACCTGCTTGTTTGATCGCTCCTTGTGATTTAATTATTGGTTAAAGATATCTAGGTCTTAGGTCGACTAGGTGGTTAGTTAGTAACATGTTTTGTTTGTCTTAAAAAATTTAACCTTGAGGCCAGCCTATTTGATCATGGTCATGTATAAATGTTGGATCTTGGTCCTTGTCTTAGGAGGAAGCTGGAGGAAGTTAGGAGAGTCAGCTAGGGCTTGAATAAGGTTAATTTGCAGTCATAGGTCAGGAAGAATAAGTAGGTTTTCTTTCTAATAAATCCCTGGCATTGGGGTTGGGCATGTTGACTACTATTGCAATTATTTTACCTATTAATGAAAAGGTTGCATGTGTGTTCTGTCGGTTGTATTTCTAGTTTTGAAGATTTCTAGTAAATGTTTTGAGTTCCCAGTCAGATTCCTACTTTAATTGTCAAAATCTTGTCTAGTGCTATCAAAATCCCTCTGCAAATGATGGTCTTGGAGCCTTAAATTTAGAGAAATGTGTAAAACCCTAAGTCCGAGGTCAATTTTCATTCATATTCATGAGCATACCCTAGTTCCTCAAAATGGCTTCTAATTTGCAGTTACTTTTTCAAAAAACTGAGCCACTTATGCCATGTGCCTATTTTCATGTTTTATAAGGTGGTCGCGATGTCTCTTTAAGCTTTAGGAATATTCCATATTACTTAGAGACTTAGTGAAATGCTTTGGTCATGTTATCTCCATAAGAAAAGAATATGCTTTCAGTGTTAAGGAGATTTCATGCAGGCCATTGATGAAGATCTTGATCTTGTTGTGTGCAGAAAGTCTCAAAAGAAACCCCAGAGTTAAAGAAATCCTTTGGCGACTTCAAGATCATTCAGTTGCATAGTCTCGAAAACAAATCAGGGTTAAATATGAGTTGAAGTTTTCATATATTTGTGTGATCACGAAAGAAAATAAGAGTTAAGTTAGATCTTATGAGATTAAGCGATAGCCGTTGATTTTCAAGATAATCTAACGGTGGGCATGAAGTCTTTGAATAAACTCTTCAGTTAAGGATTCATAAAGAGACTTTGAATTTGTATAGTCACGGTGTCTCACAAATGAACCAAGGTTTAAGGAATGAGTTAAATTTATTTAGTCGTGAGATCTCTAATAAAATCAAGGGTTAAGTTAAAAGATAAGAGATCTAGTGGGGTGATCCCACAATAGTGGGTTACACTTTTTTGCCTAAACAGACATTGAAGTCTACATTTTGAGAAAAGCTTTCAAATTCAGATGCATATTGTCGTTAAACCGTTTGAAATCGGAAGATGAAGTAAACTAGAGTATTTTAGGATTTTATGTCTAGATTCTAAATATATTTTTTTCTTTTTTTTAATTGATTTGAATGGTTTTTTTTTCTCCCACTAAAACTATTATGTTGCTGAAAATGTCATTTTCAAAAATCTACATTGACTTCATAGAGCATAACTTTTTCTAAAATAGATATCAATGCTTCTTTCAAATTTGATTTTGTAACATCCATACGGGGGGCATGGAATTGGTTTGATGACATTATCATGATTATTGCATATTTTATGAACATTTGAAGTAGAGTAAACCGTAATTTTGACATGCCTTGAATACATAGCTTATAGCTTGTTGTTTATTTATTTAAATTCAAATTATTTTTTATAGAAAGTAGAATTGAAGTCGGAGGGCACTGTTATTTTTCAAAAAAAAATTCTCTTTTTTACTATTTTAGATTGAACGTCAAAATTGGAGGTTTATATTCAATAAAAAACCTACATTCGATGCACGTCAAAAAACATAGACCAAATTAATTCAAAATTTGTCAAATCTATATTCCTTAGAAATCTCATTCAGAGTACTTGTGCGATGAAAGTGAATGTCTCCCTATTCTTCCATTTGAGCCCTGCGCTTGAGCCCAGAAGCCATGAAAACTGCAGATTTATGTTAGCCTCTACAAATGGCCTCTAATTAGAGGGTTTCAATAGAAATGACTTTTGATAGAAAGTTGTTTCGATCAAAACTAATTAGTTTTGATCGAAACTACTTTCTATCGAAAGTAATTGAGTAAAATTGACATATTCAAGCACTTTCGATAGAAAGTAATTTCTAAATTTTCCTACTTTGCGAATTTAAGGAGGAATTTCTTCCTCCAAAAAAGTGTGACCCACTATTGTGGGTCACCCAGTGACTACTGTCAGATTAGAAGAAGTTCTAAAGGTTGGTGTTCAATCTTGAAGTAAATCTTGGAACAAATGATTTATTTAGCGACAACAAGATTTAGTTAGTCATGAAGTTGTTGATAGAAGTCAACAAGTCAAAGAAAGTTTAGCAATTCAATGGTGGTGATTCAGATATGGACACGTTTCTAAGTCATTCAGAGATCTGAGGTCTGTGTAAAGTCTCAATGCAAACTAGAGGTTAAGAAATTCATTCTGAGATTTGGAGATAACTTATGTCGCGAAGTCTCAGATCAAATAAAGAAAGTAGAAAATGGATGTGAGATTTCACGCGAACTGTCTAATTAAAAATAATATCTAAAAATGGTCACATAATCTCTAAAGAAACTCAAGGTTGGTGTAATCTTAAAGCGACTTTGATTTTGCACGGTCGCGTAGTCTCTAAAGAAACTAAAGGTTTAAGCAAGAGTTATTTGAAGCCTTAGTCACGGAGTCTCAGAAAGAAACATGAGTTAAGTGAATTCATTCAACAATTAAGAGATGAACATTGATCAAGATGTTGATCGTGTGATGATCACTAAGTCTCAGAACAAAACCCAAGTTAAAGGTAACTCTCAGCGACAAGGAGATCATACAATTGCGTAGTCACTGAATGAAACTAGGGTATGAGCAAGGTAAAGTGTAAGGTTTTCTTCCGCACCATGTTGTATAGTCATCAGCCAATCAGAATGTAAAGATTGTTATAGCATGTTTTAGGAGTAGCTGAGTTTTAATAAAGTAACCAATCATATCAAATCCTAAGCTTATTTCAAATATAATAAGGTTTTAAATAAAAAAAGCACTCATTTAAAATTTACCACTTGTCAGTTTCAAATGCCACGGTTAGAAGGAAAAATTGATATCACAGCATGTAGAATTAATGACAAAAGTGAGTGAATTGCAAATTCATGTTTTTGAAATAAGATTTGTGCATTGATTTATTTGATAAATAAGCATTACCATTGTTCATTTCATTTCACCAAGAGTTTCAGTTTTTAGAGCAAAATTTGCATAAGTGATCAATGTTTTCAAGAGAACAAAGTTCTCCAGATTTACAGAGTGAAGAAAGGAGATTTGATCAGTATTGTTTAAGTTTAAGTGCAGACAAGATGAGAAGAGAAATGAGCATTGCCTCAAATAGTGGGAAGAGCAGAGATGGTGATGATGACCAAAAGGGGAAAAGGAATTAATCAGAATAATTTATAGCTCTCCTTTAAAGATCAAATCAGGGGAAAAAGGTAAATGATGAATACCTTGGTGACAATTTTTCTTACATTAGAGATGCAAAGACACCTAATTTTTTAAGCTATCATTTGTTTAATTACTTCCATAATAATAGTGAGGGTCTTGTGCCTGTGTCAAACCCTTGGATGTCAGGGTTAGCTAAGTTAATAGTTCCTTATGTGTTTGTAGATGTGGATTTGTTGTTAGAACTGGCTAGTAGGTATTACACTATCTCAAAGACTATCAAAAGGGATTATGGCGCAATCCTAGTAACCCTTGATAGTGCATCATTCATGAAATCATTTAATATATACAACCCCTGCACAATAGAACTAAACTTGAAAGCCTTAGTTGCTAGAAATACTAAGGACATTGGCATTGTAGACAAATTGATTCAAGCCCGTGTGCCAAAAGGAACTAGAAACTATATAGCACCTATCCCTAGTGATAATGCACCCTATTTCTACAAGTACCTGGCATTCTACATGAAGTAAACCTATGCCTTGTGTAGAGTTTTAGGGGTTGATAGTGGAAGAGATAGAGTATCCACTGACATGCTAATGATAATTCAGGACTTGCAAAGCCCCTATGTCAGCATGGATTATGATTACATTCAGCATGTAATTGACAAAATGCACTAGGGATTTTTGGATATCCAGAAGAAGGAAGGAAGCCCTAAATTCTTACA
This sequence comes from Thuja plicata, assembly GCA_018584345.1. Taxonomy (NCBI): domain Eukaryota; kingdom Viridiplantae; phylum Streptophyta; class Pinopsida; order Cupressales; family Cupressaceae; genus Thuja; species Thuja plicata. The sequence continues at coordinate 15,940 of MU227715.1, read as the reverse complement.
GTATTCTTTTCTCATGTGTTTAATTTTGTTCTACAATTTTAATATCATGGACCAGCCTAATCTAAGACCTAAAATATTTTATTATGGTCAAGCCAACCCTGTACAACTTTGGTTGACATAGAAGAAGAAAAAGGATAAAGTGAGTGCACTATTCACTAGGACAAGAGCCTATGATCATCAATTGAGAAATGTTATAAGAGAAGGAAAGAAGAAAAGAGAATACTCAGATGAAAATGTTGAAATGCCTTCTTATTGTGTCATGATGAAAGGGAGTTGCGACAAGAAGAATTATTCAAGGATGATGAATTCATAAAAACTAGGGAATTCAAGGATTTTCTTATATGGGCCAAGAAACAATAAGTGGGGAAACAACTACAACTGGAAGGAGGAGAAGCAATCACAAGTGAGGCCTTACATTCTCTTCAAGAATATGATCCAAAATTAGAGAACATGACCCCAGATGAAGCTAGACAATTAGTAAAGTCTAGTGGCATGTTACTTGTAGAAGGATGGGACATGGCTTCATCCTTCATCATAGATCAAATAAGAAGGCAGCCAGATATAAAATTTTCAATAGAGACACAAGTTTCCGATATGATTAAAGGGTGTGGATACAATGCACAATCCCAAACCCTAGCAATATGGGCTCTAGCACCCAAGACCCAAAAGCCATCACTCATAAATGTACAAGAAAGATGGATGGGGATAAAATTATATGGTCCATTCACAATACAGGGGATTTGAAAATTTCACAGGCCCTAACTCACTTTGCTCATTTAAATGAAGAAAAAGTTGGGAAAATGTCTAAAAGATATCAAAATTTATTTGATGAGACAATTCTTATTGTGAAGGACAGAGAATTGGGTTTGATAAAGATCAATGCTATGGAGAAAGTAATAGAAGAGCTTACCCAAAAGTTACAAGAGATCCCTAAGTTTGTTCTAGCTAAGCCTAAATAGACTGGAGGTGCACATATACAAATAGAGGATACATGGGATGCTCAAAAGGAAACAAAGAAAAAGGAAAATGAGAAGAATGATGTGGCTTTGAATTCCTTTTTGAATACTTTGAAGCACAAAATTAATATTTTAAAAGATAAAGCTGACTTAGTGCATGGATCCTACAACAAGATGTCTAGCCTACAAATTGAGGTAACCAGTTTTGTTTCAACATTGAACCCCTACTATGGGACTTGGTTAGTTAGGACCAATTTATTTGAGAGCTTAGCAGCCCTACGACCACTTAGGGAAGACTTACCAGAAGTTGTAACACAAGTAGGTGATGAGATAGAATAAATTGGGGTAACCTTGTCCTTCTTCAAGGGAAAGGAAAATCAGATAGAGGCTAGATTAAATATGTTTGGATCTGATTACAACAAATTTATTCCTTCAATAAGGTTAGAGGACAATCAGATCAAGATAGTATAAGTATGGAGAAAGGAATTGGATTCATTACTGCCTAGTAAAGAGGCATTTATTGCTAACAACAATGAATTGGATATGGAAAGGTTTAATAAAACCTTGGATGAGGCATTTAAGGCTGAGACATATTTCAATAAATTTGTGGCAGATGTCAAAAACATAATAGATTCTATATGGGAGAGGTAAAAGGCGCAATTAGAAATCATTTAGAGCTTTAAATGGCCTACAGAGGAAGATGTAGCAGCATGGGATGTTCTCACAAAGCCCAAGAAAAAGAAGCCTGCGATGACTATCCTTGACATACTGGATGAAGAGTAGAAGGAAACTTGACACCTGATCTTTGAGCACAGGGAGATTAGTCATTAGAAAGATTAGCATATGTTAGCCTATAATGGCAGTCACTAAATCTCGCAATAACTATTGGAGGCTATCAAGAATATATTCAGATAGAGGTGCCAGCTAGCAAGAGATTTCAAAGATCTAATTTGTTTGAATTAGTTTCTTGTCCTTCCACCACTTGGAGTCTTATTGTCTTTTGTCTTCTTCTATATTTTAGGGTTAGGTCTTAAACCATCTAAAGCTTGTTGCATCCTTAGTTTTTGAGGATTCCAAGATGGTTTAGACTATATATATAGCATTTGTATCATTTTGTAAAGGGGATGAGAGGTGAAATATAATTGCATACCAAACAACTGAATTTTGTCTGAGTTTTTGTGCCTATTATCTATTGAATGTATTTGGAGAAGTAACAATATTAATAAAATGCATTGTATTTTATGTTCTATATCTTGTGTTGTCTCTTTATATTTATGTTCTAGCTCTTCTATGTTTAATTTTCAAGGCATTTTAGATATGTCAATTACAAGGTGATTATGCAGTTACCTGTGAGTTCTTTTAGGGAAGGAGTATTTCTTATAGGTGATCCTAGAGAGCTAAGCATTAATTATAGGATCTGATAACAAGGGTATGGGAGTGAAAGGATAGTCAGTAAGGCAGTCTATCTAAATTGCATGTATTTTCATTAATCAATTCATTGTGAAGTTACATTTGATATTGACTCTTTTCCCAAGGATTAGGCACTGGTTTAGGGTTTGGAAAGCAGATAATAATCATCCAAATATTAAATAAAACCAATCATTTACACTTCACTTACAAAGTATATATATGTTTAAGTAATTGTATTAAAATATATACATTTCAGTTTGTTGATTCCTTCAAGAGAGAATCACTAGGTTAGCTCTCCTAGGTTTAGAGAACTCCAAAAGGAAGAAGGATGAGAATCCTTATCTCACTGATATTTTTTATTGTCAAGATCATAATTTGGCTAATCAATTTTTGTATTAAGTTGATTATTGTTCTCTGCATAGTGTTTTATCAATTGATATAGTAAAGGACAATTAGAAAAATTAGTAGAAGCCTTAATCCATAATAAAAGATATTGATAATTAGTAATCATTTGAAGGTGCACCCGCCTGAGCCCGTGGATCTCAAATTATAAGGAGGAACTAGTCCTCATCAATTAGGCTTTTTTCTTGCATGTACTAGAAATTGGAAATATAAGATTTAAGCATTCATACTATTTTCGATCCTTGAAGAAAAATCCCTAACAAATTGGCAACTCTAGTGGGGAAATTTATAATCAATTATATTTAAAGTTGTCCTAGAATCCCTAGTGCATCAATTTTTAAAAAAAAAATCTTTCAATCAAGTCTCAAGTTTACCCATCCGATTCGCACTAACAAATTGGTGACACCACTGGGGAAAGAGATTAAAAGTCTTGTTGAACTTTCAGGAATCTCTGGTATTTTAAGAGTTAAATCAAGTTTACAGTTGAGTTTGTTTATCTAATTCATTTGTATAGTATTCATATTTAAGTTGTGTTGTATTGTTCCCAATTTGTGTTGGGTGGTGACTCTCAAAGAAAATCTTTGTAATTAGTGCTAAACTAAATTTCATTATTCATACACATCCTTTCAATATGAATACAAGGTCAAGAATGAGAGATAATCCTGAAGTTGAGTTGGATAGTGGAATCCCAACTACTTCTAGGGATAGCTTTTCTTGGAGAGAAAAGAAGAATCAAGCTAATATAGATAACTCCCCTCCAAGAAAAGAAGAAAACAACACTAGAAGAAAAGATGAAAATCAATCCAGTCATGAGGGGAACATCTTAGAGTATGAAGAAGCCCCTGACCTAGGATTAGAAACTTATGCAAATAATAGTACTTCTAGTGAGAGAGAAGGCACTGATACTATTAGTTCAAATTCTGAAGTTCCTTCTGATGAGCTCACTGAAGAAGAAAGAATCTCAATAAGAAAGATGGCCCTTATTCAGTAAAAGAAGAGAGAAAAAGATTTAAAAAAGAAAAAAACATGATCACAGAGATGTTGATAAATTTAGAAGATCATTAAGACATCAAGAAGAAAAGAATGTTGAAAGGTCTCATAGAGATCAAGAGACACCAGTTACTCACAAAGGTTTGGGTTCACACGCCTCTAAAGATAAAGGGAAAAAGAAGGTAACTGGAAGTGAAGTTGATGAACCAAAAACTCACAAAGTTTTGACAGAACAAATGTCTAAGATAGACATTGATCTTTAAAGATCAAGAAGGGAGAAATAAACCATGGCAAAAATGTTGGAAAAGGTAGAGGTTGAAGATGCCACTTTGGAGATGAAGAAGAAGATTGATTTCTTGCAATCTTCTAAATATTCCTAGATGTTGGTGCTGAAAGTACTACATCTTCAAAAACCAAAGTTTCCACTTTCCAGGATGATGACAAATTTCAAAGGAAACAATTGCATCCAGAAAGGTACAAACAATTTAATTTTATTGGTATTCCTGGTTACCCTAATACAGCACCTAATGATATTGGGGAAAAACTCCCAAAGTTTTCAAGAAATAATGTTATTTCTCATGAAGTATATTTGATAAAATTTATAGATATCATAGATGATCTGAATATTAATCATGAAGATGTCCTAATGAAACTCTTGTTCAATCCTTAGTAGAAGATGTTAGGGAGTAGTTTAGAGGATTGTCTAATGGTTTTGTAGCATCTATGGATGAATTAATAGACTTATTCAAAGATTAGTATGGTGACAAAACAAATTAAGGATTCTTGTTAAATGTATTCAATAATATAAAGATAAATTTAAATGAAGAAGTCACTGAATTCAACACAAGATTTCAAAGAGTCATGCACAAGCTATTTCATAAAATCAAACTGGATGAAAAGGTATGTCTTGCTACATACCTGGATGCTTTTGATTCTAAGATGGGGTGTGTTCTCAGAGATAAAAATTCTAGAAGTCTTATTGATGCATATAAGATAGCAGTAAATATAGAAATGAATAGGAGAGTGTAAGGGAAATTGGGAAGAAGGGATGATGTACGTTTTAGTAGGAGCAATGAAAAAGAACCTGAATATGAAGAATATAAAGCTCCAAAAAACAACAGACCATCCTACAATAATAGTTATAATCCATAGAATAGGATGCAAAATCATCCTCATGGTACCCAATTTAAGGATGGAAAGCCTATTGTCCTACCAAGAAAAGATAAACCAGAAAATAGGCCCCCTGATCCTTTACATAAAAATGTTGTAAACATGTGTAGCGACACTTATTGGTGTGAGGCTTGTCAAGCCCCACACAACCCTGATTTTTTTGTTGTATCCCTAGACATAAGTACTAGTGAAGAACATGAAGGTGAAGAGGGTGAGCTATGTGAGCATAATAGATGTGATATGACTAATTCTTATGCATGCCCTGATATAGATTCTAAAGATGAAGTGGAGAACCATGACATGTATCGTTCACAAGGAAGAATGGAGGTATATCGCCAACAAGTCTTGTCTGACAATGAAGATGAAGAGGTTGATGATATAAGATGTTATGCTTAGAATAGTCAAGAATCTACCACAATAAGAAAACCTTCAGATGAAGAAAAAGCCAGAATCACTGTTGATCTAGTAAATAAAGTTAGAAGTAACTACCATTTGAGAAATAGAGTAGTGGGTGATTTAGGTAGTCAACCGATAGGCATCTTTATCAAGGAAAAAAAAATAGATACCAAATATACACCAAAAAGAGAAGGACCTAGGGAAAATGTAAATAATCCTAAGGTCAAAATTGTAAGCAAAGCTAATAATCTAAACATTGTACATGAGGGAAAAGCTAAAATGCCGGAGACAGGTTCTTCATCTTCTAAAATTGAAAATAAGAAATCCAAGAAGGGAGGGTCTTCTCTAAATATTCAAACAGAGGATAATAATATTATTGTTGAAAAATCAAAGTCCTCTGATATAAAATATACTCTTGTTGATATGGGTAAATGTCTATCTCAAATGACTATCAAGGTCCCATTTCTAGAAATGATGAGGATAAAGGAACATAAGGAAAAATTCCTTTCAGTATTAAACATTGTGTCACCAATGAAACCTCAAAAACAAGAATATGTTGAAAAGAAGTCTAAAAACAAGGGAAAAGAACCTGAGGGAATGATTTCTAAGATCCCTCAGATTTATCTTAACACAAATACTTCTACAGGAATTGTTGATCCTTTTTTTCCTAACGTTGGTAATTAATGGTAAGATTCTCAAAAACTGCATGATATATTCAAGAGCATCTAATACTGCTATGCCTACATAAATTATGAGATCCATGGTATTACAAGTAGATACTCCTCATGGGAGATGCCAAGTAATGGATTCTAGAGAGATCCCTGTTGTTGGTACCATTAAGGCCTTATCTTATAAGTTATCTATTTTCCTTGACACAATACTGACAATGAGTGTATTAGTGGTTGATATCCCACCTCATTATGGCATGTTGATGTCAAGGAAATGGAGTGCTTATATGGGGGGAAATATTCAGTGTGATTTATCTTATGCTACTTTCAACATTGCTGGAAATAATGTCAAGGTGTCCTAAGAAGGTAGGACACCTCATATGATTGAGTTACATGAATACACTAACATTAATTACTATGTAGATATTGACATGGAGAACTTCAGAATGAAGAGGAGTGCTCATCAAAGTAAAATTTTTGATCCCTTAGTAAGGGAGTTAATTACATAGAATGATGGTTTATGGAAGATGTATTTTGATGGAACCTGTTCTAAAGAAGGATCAGGCGTTGGTGTATTACTTATTTCTCGATCAGGTACAACATTTAAGTATTCTTTCCTGTTATGAAGCAGAATATGAAGCTTTTTTTTTTAGGGCTAGACATTGTTGCTAAACATGGAATAAAATTTCAAAAAGTTTATGGTAATTCAGAGTTAGTAGTAGCTCAAGTCAGGTCCAAATATGCTGTGAAAAATGATAGACTGAAAATGTACAAACATGCTATTTGGGAGCAAATTGAATCTTTTGATGGCTTTAATATTAACAGGATAGAAAGGTCCAAAAATATCATGGCAGATTTTTTAGCTAATGTTGCTTTGAAGATTGATGATTTGAATTTAAATGGGGTATCAATAGTTGAAATTAAGACAAGACCAGGTGTCCCAGATAACATTTACAACTGGAAGGTATTTGAAGATGACCAAGATATTCTTAGATTTATTCAATACCTAGACCATTATGAAGACCAGCACATAGATTGTAATTCTTTACTTGAGGTCATTGATGGCAAGGATTGTGTTTTGGGGATTGAGGTTGTCCAATTAAGTTATAATCAGATCCCTAAGGGATTGGTAGAACTAGAAGCATTGTTTAGTAATCAAGATGATCACTTATCAAAAACAAGCAATGCTAAAATTAAGGATTTGGAAGAAATAAATTTAGGTTCAAAAAATACTCCTTAGATAGTATATATTGGAAAAGGATTAGATTCCCATGTCAGAAAAAATTTGATAAAATTATTAAGAAAACATAAGCATGTGTTTACATGGTCTTATGAAGATTTAAAAGCTTATAGGGAAGACCTTTTCCAGCATGAAATACCACTAAAATCAGATGTAAAGCCATTCATACTGAAACAAAGACCCACCAATCCATTGTTAGCTCCTAAGATGCAACAGGAGTTGATGAAACTAAAAGATGCAGGGATTATCCAGCCTATTAGACATTCAACTTGGGTTTCTAATCTAGTCCCAATGAGAAAGAAGAATGGTGACATAAGATTGTGTGTTGATTTCAAAAATTTGAACATTGCATCTTTGAAAGACAATTATTCTTTACCTAATATGGAGGCAATATTACACAAGGTTACTGGTTGTGAGCTACTATTGATGATGGATGGATTTTTAGGATACAACCAAGCACTAGTAAAAGAATCAAAACAGTTCAAGACTGCATTTACCACCCCATGGGGTACTTATGTATATGTTAGAATTTCATTTGGATTAATAAATGCAGGAGAAAATTTTTAGAGAGCCATGGATGTTGCATTCAAAGAGTTCATTGAATTATTCATGGTGATCTATCAAGATGATTTGACAACATTTTCCAAAAAAATAGTGGATCATTGTGAACACCTAGAAAAAAAATTTAATAAAGCCTTGGAATATGGTGTTTCTTTGAATCCCAGAAAATGTCAATTTTCAGTGATAGAAGGAAAGTTGTTGGGACATATAGTATCCAAAGATGGAGTGAGGATTGACCCAGAAAGGATAGAAGCCATTCAAAAGGTCACTGCTCCAAGAAATATCAAAGGTGTTCAGTCTTTCCTAGGAAAGCTAAATTTTGTGAGAAGATTTATTGCAAATTTTGTTGAGATTGTCAAACCAATAATTAAACTATTGAAGAAAGATGAAAGTTTCAATGGAGTGAAGAAGCCCAATCAGCTTTTGAAAGAATTAAGAAAGTAGTTCAGGAGGCACCTATCTTGAAGTCACCTGATTACAGTAAGCCTTACTCTTTATTCTCATTTGCATCTTTTCATACTATTGTTGTTGTTTTACTACGAAAAAGATGAGGAGGGTTTAGAGCATCCTATTGCTTTTTTTAACAAATCCCTTCAAGTTGCAAAGTTAAATTATGAAACGATGGAGAAACATGCATATGCTTTGGTAAAAGCTATAAAATCATTCAGACCTTATCTGGTTTGTGCCAAAGTATTAGAATATGTACCTCATTCAGTAGTAAAGGATATCCTTACTCAATTAGAAGTGACTAGTAAGAGGTATAACAAGAGTTTAATTTAGAAATCCATATTACCAAATTGGTAAGAGTACAAAGCTTAGCAAAACTTATGATAGAAGAAAATTTAGAATTTGTGCAGGTGAATAATACAAAGGTACAAGATTCAACAATAACAAGTATTGAAAGACAAACTTTTTATATTGATATCATGTACTACTTAACAAATTCTAAATGTCCTAAGGTTATGACAGACAATCAGAAAATAAATCTCAGGCTGCAAGCTCAGAGGTACACCCTAGTTCAAGGAGATTTTTATTGGAGATAGAAATGGTGTACTTTTATTATGCTTAGATCAAAGTAAAGATGAGAATGTACTAATTAAAATGCATGCTGGAGTTTGTGGAGGACACTTTTCTGCTAAGACCACTGCTCATAAAATATTGAGGGTTGGTTATTAGTGGCCTAGCTTATTCAAAGATACTCATGAATTTGTCAAAAAATGTGAATCTTGTCAAAGGTTTTCAGATAAATTGAAATTCTCCAGTGCCTATTATTAAATCATGTAAGTGCTGAAGCACCTTTTGTTATATGGGGGATTGACTTCATTGGAGAGTTTTCAGAGAAATCTAGTGGAGGACATAGTTGGATACTTGTTGCTACTGATTATTTTACAAAGTGGATAGAAGCAATTCCCACAAAGAAAGTAACTAGTAAAGTGGTCATTGATTTTCTAATGGAAAACATTCTGACCAGATTTGGTGTTCCTACAAAATTAGTAATGTACAATGCAATGTGCTTCAGATCATATCAAATTAAGGATTTTTGTGATGATTATGGGATTATGATGTCTTATTCTTCCCCATATCATCCTCAAGAAAATGGCCAAGAAAAATCCAACAATAAGAGCATATTGAAAATCTTGAAGAAGACCCTTGAGAAGAATAAAAGAGCTTGGTATACAAAATTAAAACTTTCTCTATGAGATGATAGAATAACAATGAAAAAAGAAATAGTTAAGTCACCTTTTGAACTTGTATATGTTTTGCAATCTAGCATGCCCATGAATAATTTAGTTCCAGTATATAAGTTTATTCAAGAAGAAGAGCTAGATATTTTTGAACCTATGCAAGATAGGATGATGCAGTTAGCAGAACTAGATGAGGTCAAAAGAGATAGTCAAAAGGAGAACATTAAGTTGCAACAAAAGATGAAATATCTATTTGATAAGAGAGAAAGTAACAGAAAATTTCAGCCCGATGATTTAGTACTCCAATGGAATGTAAGAGCTGAGGATAAAGGTAAGCACAAAAAGTTTGAATCCTTATGGCTTGGTCTTTTATTATTCATCATACTTTTGGGAAAGATTCATATTAATTGAAAAATATGGAGGGAGAGGTATTTGAATTGCCAGTACATGGACAGTTCTTGAAACCTTTCTTCAGTTGAAAAATGAAATTTCTATGCACAATAGTTTAGTAGTTATGCATATTATGTACAGGTGTGTTTCTTTTTGTAAGTGTGTTTTCTTTCTGTAGTAGGTTAGTAAGCATGTTCTTCCTCCCAGAGATCTATGGTTCTTGCATTAAACTTGTATTTAAGCATCCTAAGATAGAGCCACTATTGGTTGTATTTCCAGTTTTGAAGCTTGCTAGTAAAATTTTTGAGTTCCTAGTCAGATTCCTGCTTTAATTGTCAAAATCTTGTCCAGAGCTATCAAAATCCCTCTGCAAATGATGGTCTTGGAGAATTAAAGTTAGATTAATTTGTAAAAACCTAAGTCTGAGGTTAATTTTCATTCATACTCATGAGAAAACCCTAGTTCCTCTAAATGGCTTCTAATTTGCAGTTACTTTTTTAAAAAACCAAGCCACTTAAGTCATGTGCCTCTTTTCATGTTTTATAAGGTGGTCGCAATGTCTCTTTAAGCTTTAGGAACATATTACTTAGAGACTTAGAAAAATGCTTTGGTCGTGTTATCTCCATAAGAAAATAATATTCTTTCATTGTTAAGGAGATTTCACACGGGCCGTTGATGAAGATCTTGATCTTGTGGTGCGCAGAAAGTCTCAAAAGAAACCCTAGAGTTAAAGAAATCCTTTGGTGACTTTGAGATTATTTAGTTGTACGGTCTCAAAAACACATCAGGGTTAAATATGAGTTGAATTTTTCATGTAGTCGCGTGATTTTGAAAGGAAATAAGACTTAATTTAGATCTTATGAGATTAAGCGACAGCCATTGATTTTCAAGATAATCTAACAGTGGGCGTGAAGTCTCAAAATAAACTCTTTAGTTAAGGATTCATAATGAGACTTTGAATTTGTACAGTCGCGATGTCTCACAAATGAACCAAGGTTTAAGGAATGAGTTAAATGTATTTAGTCGTGAGATCTCTAATAAAATCAAGGGTTAAGTTAAAAGATGAGAGATCTAGCGACTACTATCAGATTAGAAGAATATCTAAAGGCTGGCGTTCAATCTTGAAGTAAATCTTGGATCAAATGATTTATTTAGTGACAAAGAGATTTAGTTAGTAGTGAAGTCCCTGATAGAAGTCAACAAGTCAAAGAAAGTTCATCGATTCAATGGTGGTGATTCAGATATGGACATGTGTCTAAGTCATTCAGGGGTCTGAGGTCTGTGTAAAGTCTTAATTCAAACCAGAGGTTAAGAAATTCATTCCATAATTTAGAGATAACTTAAGTTGCAAAGTATCAGATCAAATAAAGAAAGTACAAAATGGATGTGATATTTCACGCGAATTGTCTAATTAAAATAATATCTGATGATGCTCGCGTAATCTCTAAAAAAACTTAGGGTTGGTGTAATCTTAAAGTCACTTTGATTTTGCATAGCCACATAGTCTCTAAAGAAACTAAAGGTTTAAGAAAGAGCTAGTTGAAGCCTTAGTCATAGACTCTCAGAAAGAAACATGAGTTAAGTGAAATTATTCAGTGATTAAGAGATGAACGTTGATCAAGATGTTGACCATATGATGATTGCTAAGTCTCAGAACAAAACCAAAGTTAAAGATAACTCTCAGCAACAAGGAGATCATACAGTCGCGTAGTTGCTAAATGAAACCAGGGTATGAGCAAGGTAAAGTGTAAGGTTTTCTTCCACACCATGTTGTACACTCATCAGCCAATCAGAACATAAATATTGTGACAACATGTTTTAGGAGTAGCTGAGTTGTAATAAAGTAACCAATCATATTAAATCTTGAGCTTATTTCAAATATAATAAGGTTTTAAATAGAAAAAGCACTTATTTAAAATTGATCACTTGTCAGTTTCAAATGCCACGGCTAGAAGGAAAAATTGATATCACAACACGTTTGATGACAGAAGTGACTGAATTCCAAATTTATGTTTTCAAAATAAGATTTGTGCATTGATTTCTATGATAAATAAGCATTACCATTGTTCATTTCATTTCACCAAGAGTTTCATTTTTTAGAGAAAAATTTGCATAAGTGATTAGTGTTTTCAAGAGAACAGAGATATCCATATTTGTAGAGTGAAGAAAGGATATTTGATTAGTATTGTTTCAGTTTAAGTGTAGACAAGATGACTAGAGTAGTGAGCTTTCTCTAAACTAGTGGGAATAGCAGAGATGGTGATGATGACCAAAAGGGGAAAAGGAATTACTCAAAAGAATTTATAGCTCTCCTTCCAAGATCGAATCGGGGAAAAAAGGTAAATGACAAATACCTTGGTGACATTTTTCTTAAATTAGAGATGCAAAGACACCTGATTGTTTAGGCTATCATTTGTTTAATTACATCCATAAGAATAGTGAGGGTCATGTGCCTGTGTCAAACCCTTGGACATCAGGGTTAGCTAAGTTAATAGTTTATGATGTGCTTGTAGATGTGGATTTGTTGTTAAAACTGGGTAGTAGGTATGCCACTATCTCAAATACTATCAAAAGGGATGATGACACAATCCTAGTAACCCTTGATAGGGCATAATTCATGAAAGAATTTAATATATACAACCCCTACATGATAGAAATAAACCTGAAAGCCTTAGCTGCTAGATATACTAAGGAGGTCGCCATTGTAGCCAAATTGATTCAAGCCCATGTGCCAAAAGGAACTAGAAACTATATAGAACCTATCCCTAGTGATAATGCACTATATTTCTACAAGGACCTAGCATTCTACATGAAGTACATTTCCTATGCCTTATGTAGAGTTTTAGGGGTTGATAGTGAAAGAGAGGGAGTATCCTCTGACATGCTAATGATAATTCTGGACTTGAAAAGTCCCGATGTCAGCATGGATTATGATTACATTCAGTATGTAATTGACAAAATGCACTAGGGATTTATGGATATCCAAAAGAAGGAAGGAAGCCCTAATTATTACAGCATTCTTTTCTCATGCATTTAATTTTGTTCTACAATTTTAATATCATGGACCAGCCTAATCTGAGACCTAAAAGATTTTATCATGGTCAAGCCAAACCTATAAAACTTTGGTTAAGGTTATGGATTTCACATCCAGGGAGAATGAGCTCTATGCTTTGGAGAACTGGGTAGTATATCCCATGTTGAGAAGCTTAGGAGTCAACATGACTAGGCTACCAATTAAATTTTTACAACTCTTGAGGCCCTGCAAATTTGTTGATAAGTGGAATGGAGATCACAACTAGGGACATTTGTATTATCAGTAGAATTTCACTCTAATTAGAGTTTATGGTTTCTCCCAACCACCACACATCTTACCATACAGAGTACCACCAAGGATTGTTGTCATGGAGTTTATATGGAAGCTCATGTTGATTGACAAGGAGCATTTGTCTCCACATAGAAAAGGAACTTTCACACCTTGACAGTTCATTGCTTCTAATTTTACAATTGGTAAGAGGGCCTATGATTCAGTGAGCAGGTGGTTAAGCCACTTTAGGATGACTGTACCATTATACAAATATGTGGATATAGAGGGATTTATATCCAATGCCAAAAGACTCCTGACATCAACTATTCCTAATATTAAGGTGCATGAGTAGTGTGTAGAGGAGGACCTGATCAGGAACATCCTTGAAGAGGATGAAATTTCAGCTAGGACAACAAAATACCAAGAATTGATGGATTTAGAGCAGCATCTCAAGAAGAAAGGGATCCCATTCCGAGGTTATTTCCCTAGTTTTCCTTATCTACAAAAGTTAGATAATATGATTAAATCCTATGGCACACTGTGTAGCCAATTAGAAGAACAAATTGAGGGTAAGGACAAAGGTCCAAATAAATAGTCTTCCTTAGAGTACAGTGATAGTAGTTACTCAGTACACAACCCACCATCGATGAATAAGCCACCTCAAAATGAGGAAAACATAATTGACTTAACACAAGGACAAGAGGCTGAGGTAGTGGTTGAACCTCCAAACAAAAGGAAAAAGGTTGAGACAAGGGAGCCTTCTTTTGTTAAGACACAGAAGAAGAAAAAGGATAAAGTGATTGCACTATTCACTGGGACAAGAGCCTATGATCATCAATTGAGAAAGGTTATAAGAGAAGGAAAGAAGAAAAGAGAAGACTCAGATGAAAATGTTGAGATACCTCTCTTATTGTGTCAAGATGAAAGGGAGTTGCAACAAGAAGAATTCTTGAAGGATGATGAATTCATAAAAACTAAGGAATTCAAGGATTTTCTTATATGGGCCAAGCAACAACAAGTGGGGGAAAAACTACAATTGGAAGGAGGAGAAGCAATCACAAGTGATTTCTTACAGGCTCTCCAAGAATATGATCCAAAATCAGAGAACATGGCCCCAGATCAAGCCAGACAATTAGTAAAGTCTAGTGGCATGTTACTTGTAGAAGGATGGGACCTGGCTTCAGCCTTCATCATAGATCAAATAAGAAGCCAGCCATATATCAAATTTTCAATAGAGACACATGCTGGGGATATGATTAAAGGTTTTGGATACAATGCACAATCCCAAACCCTAGAAATGTCGGCTCTAGAAACCAAGATCCAAAAGCCATCACTGATATGTACAAGAGAAGATGGGTGGGGACAAAATTATATGATCCATTCACAATATAGGGGATTTGGAAATTTCACGGGCCCTTACTCACTTTTCTCATTTAAATGAAGCAAAAGTTGTGCAAATGTCTAAAAGATATCAAAATTTATTTGATGAGACAAGTCTTATTATGAAGGATGAAGAATTGGGATTGATAAAGATCAATGCTATGGAGAAATTAATAGCAGAGGTAATCCAAAAGTTACAAGAGATCCCTGAGGTTTTTTGAGCTAAGCCTAAATATACTGAAGGTGCACTTATACAAACAAAGGATACAGGTGATGCTCAGAAGGAAATAGAGAAAAAGGAAAATGAGAAGAATAATGTGGCTTTGAATTCCTTTTTGAATATTTTACAGCACATAATTAATATTTTAAAGGATAAAGCTGACTTAGTGCATGGAGCCTACAACAAGTTGCAAGGCCCAAAAATTGAGGTAACTAGTTTTATTTCAACATTGAACCCCTACTTTGGAACTTGGTCAATTAGGACCAATTTATTTGAGAGATTAGCAGCCCTATAGCCACTTAGGGAAGACTTACCAGAAGTTGTAACACAAGTAGGTGATGAGATAGAACAAATTTGGGTAACCTTGTCCTGTTAGAGTAGTCGAGTATTGCTAATAATTAAATCAGTTAATTATTAGTTATCTACTCTTAGCTTAAGTTAGACTTAGGAAGTTTCTATTTCCTAGTAGTTTCCCTTTTAGGGTTTCGGTATCCTTTATAAGGATTCACCGCCTTGTCTTTTATAACGAGATTGTAAATCATTTCATTGTTGAATATAGAAGCTTTATTTCTGTCAACATGATTTTCAACTCTCTGGCCTTTTGGCCGCCATAGATCCTTCTATCTTCTCTCTTTTGCTTCTGTTTATGTAATAGCTATGCATGCAGGTGTTCTTGGGAAGATTGCAGTTTAGCAATCCTAACATGGTATCAGAGCCATCTTGCTGCCGGCTGTTCGTATTTTATTGAAGCTTTCAGACTCTGAGGGTTTCAGAGGTTTTTCCAATTTTTTTTGTGATTTTTAGGGGCAAGCTTTGGTTATGGTCACTTTGGGCTCAAACGGACATTGTCATTGAGCTTAGAGGACCCCAAAACCCCAGAAATGACATAAAATTCATCCATTTTGGACTACTGGACTCTGAGGCAAAAAAAATTTAGTTTCTGTGCCGTACGGCACAGAAACCGAGGTGAAAAATCAAAAAAACAAATGTTATATGGTTTTTGGCATTATTTTCATGCGCGGGCTGTGCAAATTAATAAGGCACCACCGCACCGCTTCAGCGCCTCCCCCGCGCCCCCAGCGGCCCCCGCCGCCGCCTCCCTGCACAGCGGCCCCCGCCGCCCTTTCTGCGGCCCCAGCCGCCTATGTTCCGCCGCCTCCCCCGCGGC
>MU227714.1:729526-744810 GCA_018584345.1 Thuja plicata | reverse complement strand
TTTCTCAGCAAATTCATCCACTTTAACATTTTCACTTTCAATGATTTTGTTAGAAGATTTGTTCAGACATTTATAAGCTTTTCTTTTAGTAGAATATCCTAGAAATATTCCTTCATCACTTTTAGAGTCAAGTTTCCCATTTCTATCATCTTTAAATATGTAACATTGAATTCCAAAAATTCAAAAGTAACTCACTTTGGGTGTGTATCCATACCATAGCTCATAAAGTGTCTTATTAGTGTCTTTCTTCAATTAAACTCAGTTTAGTGTATAGACAACAGTAATTACAACTTCTCTCCAGAATGTTTGTGTGATGCCTTTTTCAATCATTTGTATTCTGGCACAATCAACAATTGATCTATTTCTCCTTTTAGCAATCCCATTTTGTTGTGGTGTTCTCGGTGCAGAAACCTGTCTTGTAATCCCATGCTTATTACAAAAGTTAGTGAATTCATCATAAATAAATTCTCCTCCTCCATATGATCTTAAACATTTTAGTTATTTTCCACTTTTCTTTTCAACTTTAACTTTATACCATTTGAACATCTTAAATGCTTCAGATTTCTCTTTTAAGAACATGACAGTCATCATCCTAGAATAGTCATCAACAAATAGAATAAAGTATCTATCACCATAATATCTCTTTGTTCTCATTGGTCCACATAAGTAAGTATGGACTAACTCTAGAATAGCATTAGATGTGTAGGTTTTTCTCTTGAAACTAGATTTTGTCAATTTCCTTTTTGACAATTCTTGCACATAACATGGTTGGGCTTTGACATATTCGGTAGGCCTCTTACTTTTCTTCTCTTACTTATCTTAACCATGTTGTCAAAATTCACATGACATAACCTTTTATGCCACAACCAAACGTCTTCATTTCTAGCCAAAAAAAAGTGGTCTTAATATTGTCAAGATAGAATATATTACCTTTTGTTTGTTCACCAGTACTGATCAACTTTCCCATTCCATTATAGATCTTTGCCTTTTTGTTCTCACATGCAACTCGGTGTCCTGTGTTGTTCAGTTGTGAAACAATCAATAAATTATAGTTAAGTCCTTTCATCCAATATGCATTTTCACATCTGATCAAATTATTCAACATGATGGTTCTTTTTCCTTCAACTGGGCAAGGTGAGTCATTACCCATCCTAAATGATCCACAATTATAATATTCAAAAGTTTCAAAATTTTCTTTATCTCCACTCATGTGATGAGTGCAACCACTATCAATAATCTAGACATCATTTTTTCTAACTTTAGATATGAGTGTTGTTTCAACATACCTTTCTTCTTCATCTGAATCATCCTTCATAGCAACAAATACCACCTCAACATCTTCATCAGAGTCAGTAGTAGAATTTTCAGCTTTGTTCTCAACCAGGAAACCAACCTTCTTGCCTTTGTCCTTGTAATCTTGGTTATCTCTTCTGTCAGAGTGTCAGTTGCTTCTATAGTCTCGGTCATCACTTTTGTCATACTTCTTTTCATAAGATCCATCATTGTTTCTTTCATCCTTTCTCTTGTTAGGGCATCTAGCAACAAAATGTCCAATTTCTTTGCAATTAAAACATACCAATAGTAATTCACCTTTATATCTCCCTTTACCTCTATGTAGTCTTCTAGCCATTAGTGCTTCAAGTTCATCAAGTTCTTGTTCATCACTATCACTATCACTATCATTTCTAATAGTGTGTTTGTGATTAGATTTGCTTATTTTCAGAGAAGATTTGAATGCAGACTCAATAGTTGGTAAGACACTGTTGTCATAGTTGTTCATCTCAAATGAAATAAGTCTACCAATCAAACTATCAAGAGTAACATTGTTATTTTCTACTGCTCTCATTTCTTGAATTGCAGATAGTCTAATAGCAGAAACATGTAGTAAGGTTCTCAGAATTTTACTTACAATTGTTTCTTCCTCAAGTACTCCTCCTACTCCATGGATAACATTAGCAACTTCTTTGATTCTGCTATTGTACAAAATGATGTTCTCTCCTTCTTTCATTCTTAGGTCATCAAACTTTCCTCTTAGGCTTTCAGCTTTAGCTCTCAACACATTGGTGTCTCCTCCATGTACTAGCTTGAATTTTTCCCACATTTGCTTTGCAGAGGTGCATGATTTCACATCTTCAAATTCAACATCAGATAGTGAAGAAGCAAGTTCTATCATCATAGAATTATGTTCATGTTTCTCTCTCAATTGATCAATAGTTATAGGTCCATTAGGTGCAACATATTTAGTATCCAAGTGTTGTGTGCCATCATTTCCAATACCTGATAGATGAAGTCTTATCCTGATTTTCCATGATGCAAAGTTATCCTTGTTCAACTTAGGCACACCCCTTTTACTCATCTTGTGATCTTTAGCTTAAGTATTTAAACTATCTTCCAAGCACCAAAGCTCTGATACCAATTGTTAGAATAACTGAGAGGGGGGGGGGGGGGGGTGAATCAGTGGTCTTAAAATAATTCCAAAATTTTAACCAAAACTTATATCTCAAATATAATATCCTCTAGTTATCTTTCAGTCCATCAAGATGTATGCCTTAAGTAATTCTAACAAATATAAACTGCTTGGTAAGATATATTATTTATCTTTTCTAGACTTTGCCGAGTAGCAACAAATAACCTTAGTGTTAACCAACTAATCCAATATCACTAATGTGTAAAGAAAAATATCAATGCAATGAAATAAATACACATTTGACACATAGATTTTAACTTGGAAACCCTATTAAGGGAAAAACCACTTGGGACCGGTAACCCAAAATTTTCACTCTCTGAAGTGAGCTCGGTGAAGAGCCAACCTAATAAAGGACACACACACACACTATTAAGTGCGACCTTGTTAGAGGATTTAAAACTAACAGTTTATCTTTTGACCTAGCACTCACTATGTTGTCAACAAGAAAACCTTTTGATACTCTTGAGTATCTCAATACAATAAGGATGGTTAAATCCCACTCGGTTAAGAGATTTTCTAAATCAATGGTTAAACTGATATAGTAAATGATCTGTTCAATAATACAAATTTAACTTGCAGATATTCAGATCTATTGTTAGTCCAATTATACCTCTCTGATCAATGTTCACTTCAGTTCCTTTGCTTTCTTTCTTTGTTCTTTCTGCTTGGTGAATGCTCTGTCCTTTGTTGCTCGGTGTTTGCAGAATTCTTTGGCTCTGTTCTTCACCCTGTATGATCAGATCTGCATGAAGAATTCTATCTTCACCAAAATTTTATTCAACATTACTCTCTTCATAATGAATTCCTTGTCTCTTTATATAGACATTATTAGCCGCTCAATCTCCTTGTTTTGTCATAGATCACTTCTTGAACTGTAAAACTCGTCATGCTTTTCTTTATCCTATAAAGCTCTGCTTTAGTTCTATTCCGTAGATCTCGCCTTTATAAATATGATTTAAATCTCTTCCATGCTTTAGTTCAACTGACCATTAAGAATAAAGCAATCAATCATTCAATCTCTAAATATATCTCTTGCCAGCTAAGTAGTTTTGTCATTCTTGAACTTTAGTTCTGATCAGTCATCAACTCTAGTTAGCTCAGTCATTGACTCCAGTTGTTCTCGGTAAATAGCTCTTGCTCGATAACCACTTGCTCGATTACTATGGTGCTCGATATACACTATGAACTGCTCGGTGACACTTGCTCGGTAACGCTTGCTCGGTTACTATTGTGCTCAATTTACACTGTCCGTCGGTGTTTACTGTCACTCGGTGTATACAAATTTTTTATGTTTTACCAACCACATAAACTTTGTCTCTTCGGTCTCTTCAAGTCTATGACAATATGTGTATGAACAATCATATTATATCAAGTTGACATCAATGACAATACAATACATTAACTGATTTAACGTCTTGCATTCACTTTTGCAGCTCGATGATCATCAACTTATCATCTTCAAACATTCAATCAGTTATAGTTCATCAGTTTTTAGATCTGAGAAAATACTACATTACAATATTCCTTAACTGCAACCCTAACCCACACTTCTTATAAAGATCCTTGCATAAACCTCATGAATCTATAAATTAGCTCAAGCACTTAGTTGACCATAAGATCAAAGCATGAAATAAACTCACACACATCATAACAATGCACTGAAATAGAAACAAATATTTGATTTATTCCATTTAAAACTCATTAAACTCATACATAGGAGAGAAATGGATAAAAAATTATATTTATTTGTTCTCCAACTACTATCTTCAGTCATACATCAATTCATAATTCATAGACCCAAAACTTACAACAAATTAGACACACAATCCTTCAAAATTTTCTTTGTGAATGCATTAATTTTTTTTTAATATCACCTAGACTCTTGCTACTGGAACCTATCCTACCTAGAGACTTCATGACTAGAAATTCAGAATCTTTACCATTGGCCCTAAAAATTCCTTTATATCAATATGAGGAGCATTTAATGAGAATTCACACCATACTTTTCATCCACCATTTTTCTCTTAATTGCCAACTACCTCAGAAAGTTATGAGGTGTATATTCTTTTCAACCCACCGAGCTACCACCCTGCTGCACCTTTAACTCAAAATCAATCCACTTGGGGGTATAGTCATTTCAAAGATATCTTGAAACCCACTCATCCTATCCATCAAACACCACATCTTGAAACTTTCTATTGTAAAGATTAAAATAATCCATTGCCTTTACTTTGAATTCTTCTCGGGGATGGTTGCCTGATCTTATCCTGCTATATAAATCTCTACAAATCCTTCTTGTTAGATCTTATCAACATGTCTTGGCTACATTAATGTTGACTCATAAATCAATCTGGTCCATCTATATTTCTGCAACTTGATTTTGCACCATCATGACATTTAGATCCTCTGGTGATGAGTTGACAACCATATACCTTATTCATCGACAAAGCCATACCCAGTCCAGAGGTTACTTTGCACTTATGCGACAAGGAATGGATCCAATTATCCCTCTTTTAAAAAAAATATGTTTGGAACTTGGTCGTTGATCTTTATCCATGTTGGTGTATTGGATGTTCAAAATCACCTAGCATGATACTAACCATGACGTGACAAATGGACCCACAAATTAACGAATAAAATATCACCATTTGCATCTCGTTAGCACCTGGCCCCACCTTTCTTCAGCTTATGATGAACCAAGACACATGGCAACATCTTGCCAGCTCACAACCTCGATCATTAACCACTTAGTAACCCTTGTGACCTCGCGACAAGTAACCCCTGCTATTAGTCGCCAATTCACTAACCTTTTATGTTATCTCCAATAATCGTCGTTACCTCACAACAATGCCACTTGCTAGCTCGCGACCTGAAATTGCTAACTGCCACAGACCGTTGTGACCTAATGACTAACCGCCATCTTGAGCTCGCCAACATCTTTTGTTATCTTTCTTGATCACCATGAGCTTGTGACCAACCTAGTCTCCAAGTCTCAGCTTCGATCGCTGACCACCACAAATTGTTGCGAATACGCGACAACTAACAACAACTACTTGTCGCCAGCTCACAGTATTATATCTCAACCGCCTAGGAAACCTGCAACCTCGTGACCTGTGTTTGATATCACCGCTACAAACCGCTTGACTGCCACCTGACTGGCCACCTCATCATCTTCATCACCACTTTATGCCACATGGCGTGCACTGACTCGTTGCCAATCTTCCTTGTCAATGCCACATCACCTTAGGCCCACAAAATATTCTAAGTTTCCACTTTGTTGTTCACCACGCGCGCGCGAGTCTACTGCCAAAAGGTGCCTGCCTTTTTGGCACTTCTTATGTGTGTGTTGATGTATAAAAATAACAAGTTACCCCCTAACACGACCAATATGGGATAAACCCAAATGAGCATCCCTTGCCCTATTCGCGCATTGCTAGACTGCCATAACCTGCGGACTCTATGACTTGGCAACAAAATATGAGGATTACGATCAACGGTTGTTTGGTGTTTCAAAGGTCAAATCAACGAACTTGGTGTTGGGCGTCTTCATCATGCCTCACTGTAAATCTCAGTGTCAAAATAGGGCCTCTCCAAATAGTGATCAAAAGGTGAAATCCATGCCTAAGAAAATTCAACATGGCGATCTCACAAATTTGAGAATACCAACAAGTCCTACACCTGTGCTCATGGTAGGGGTAGAGTATACCATGTCCCCCCATTACTCTTTTCCAACAATGAACTCAATATTGTTGACCAACATTGTGAGGGAAGGCAGAGCGTCGATGCCATCCCTCGACATAGCAATGTCTGAAGAAACCACAACATCCTTTCCCATGGTACCATTTAGTAACTCACCATTATTCTCCTTACTTTGAGGGATCTCCCCTTCCTCCAATGTTAGGCTCTTATTGATTTCCAAGAAGAAGGAAGAACTACCTTTTTTATTCGGTGTTTCTATGAGGTTTAGAATGCCCTCCAAAAAGGGTATTCACCTCCCTCCAAACCTTGAAGGTTCTCCATCTCCTTAGAGGCCTGATCCACACTATTACCCTGGGCATTAGGAGGAACAACAACCCCATTGGGAGTGGCCAACTTAGTACCTTCCCCTGACGTACCCGGGGTGGACATTTTCTCCTTCAATTTGGAGTCCTTCATAGGAGGGGCCTTGCAATCCGAGATGACATGCCCATGTTTAGAACATCATTGGAAAAATAGGGTAGAATTATCATAGACAATAGCCTACGTCCATTTACCCCACTTAGATTTCAACGAGACAAAGTCTGGGAGGGGTCTGGTCATCGCTACATTCACACAAAATATGGCATACACAAGCCTAGATTTATGAACAGTAATATTGTCAGCAACAACAAAGTGACCAAAGGAATTTCGATCCACCTGAACACTCTTTCATCCCATAATTTCAGCGGCAAACCAAGTAGTCTAACCTAGACATGGGCCAACCACTGAAGCTCAACACTCGGGTCAAACCCAAGCTTCCACTTTGAAAGGGCTAGGCTATGCTCTCTGTAGCTCCAAGAATTAGATATAACAAAAATAAAGTCATCCTCAGCCGTGAATTTGAAAAGGAAGTGTCCTCCCGACACGGCTGAGACACAAACAATCCCTTTAAGCTTCCATCTCGAGCTCACCCACCTTCTAACCATATCAATCGTTGGCCTGAAAGCCAAGGATCTTCCAACCAAGCATAAGTGGAGGGAGGAGGAAATGCTATCCATAATAATGTCAAGGAGGGAGATTTATGGGCCATCCTCACCAAGGGAGACTTGTGGTTGTGGATGCTCGAGCACAGAGTTGTGCTGACCCACAAGAGCATTTTTCCATGCACCATCCTGGGTCGAAGAGGTGCATCTCCTAGCAGAACCATCCTTGGGATTGGTGTTTACAACATCCAAGTTCACTGCAGGTACTGTTTGAATAGGCCCACTGAGCACACTGCTAGCGGGGGCAATCACCAAGTGAGAGCTGTTGCCAACAACACTAGACGACGACTTCGCTACAACAGGGTCACATGTCTTGGGGGATCACCCATCACCAATGGCACCCAAAACCAACATATGATTTGGGCAAAGCTCGGTAAGTGGAGGGGGCTCAGGAGCAGGAGGGCTGGGCTCTGTAAGTGGAGGGGGGCCAGGACCAGGAGGGGCTGGGCCCTCCCCCATGATCACCATGCGTTGGGACAATTCAAAAGTTGCGTGGGTGGGAAAGTTGTAGAACAAAATGTTTAGTTTGTTAGGTTTTCTGTTGAGAGAGTTATAATGTTGAAGTATTTTCTTATTGAAATAAATTGTTTTATTGACCACTGATTCACCCACCCCCCTCCCCCAAGTAGTCTAGGGTTTTCAAATGCTTACATTTAACAATAAAATAGTGAAATATGAAAGCATAATTAGCTTTCAAAACATCAACAACACAATTGCATATTATAGGGGAAGTAATACAAGTATATATTTTTTTCACCTAAAAGGAGTTACGAATTAAATGACATCCTCTTAAATTTGATAATAGAAATAGATTCTACATCACTCACTTGCATTCACTAAGATTATTCCTTATACATTCAAAAATATTTAATTTCACTCTCAAATAAAAAACAATGTATTATAAATGTACAATGTATTATAAATGTACAATAAGTCACTTATTTATAATATAATATTATTATGGTAAGAACTATTGTTACCATTAGAATTAGGGTTATAATTATGGCCACAACAAGGACATAAGAGCACTAAAGAAGTGACTTAACCATGACACTGAGTTCCATAAAGCTATAACTATATTGTTCCAACTCATTATTAGTTTTTGATTACAATGCTACAATGCTAAATACTAGACACCACATGGCACTTGTTAAAATTTACACTTAGTTAAAAGTTTGTTATTATTATTTTCTTTTAATTATAAAATTCCAATAAACGTTTACAAAAAAAATGATTAGTGGGCACAATAAATTTGGAAAGAAAAGACATTGATAAGTATGACCTCGTTCTTTCCCCACGAAGAAAATCAAAATTAAAGATCGATAAAATAATCGTTGTGCCCCCACGTCTCCACAGATATTCTGTCACCATAGATACCTTGAACCTTATTTGAAAGATGAACAACTACTCTATTAAAATGCACCGTATATTATTGAATCTCTGTCGTAGAAAGCAGGTTTAGCGAATAACTTCGTACAAACAAAGCGGCGAAGGACACATCAATCTACCTTTTTTCTTCTTTGCAGGTTGGTGCACAGTAATGCCTATTTATTTTTCGCAACTATTAAGATTTGCAGCCCCAAAAATAAAAAAAAAGGCTGCGCTTTCTGAACTCTTTTGAAAACTTTTCTGTCAAGCTTTGTCTTGCTTATAAGACTCTTTCTATGAATAGAAAGATTATATGGATTTTTTTTGAAAAACTATCTTTTAATTGCCCGAATTCCAAATCAGTTGCTTGAGCTTTAAATTGCTTAGAATGAAATCTTTTAAATTTTCTGAAAATTTATATTATGGATTAACTATAAGTTACTTCTGTTAGGGGATCTGCAGTAGGCTTTCAGTTTCGTTTTTGAAATTGTGAACGCCTGGACAATGATGATTTTAGCTATTATGGGATCTAAGTAGACGAAGCACAGAAGATGGTTATGTTTCAATTTCCTTTTTTCGCAAATTGCCTATGAATTAGAGGGTACCTTTCCTATCAAATTAATCCAGTATTTGACTTTATTCATTCGTTGAGGTATGCTACATTCAAAAGTGGGTGTCGTTTTGAGATTTGATTCTGGTCATCCTCCATGAAAACTTCATTGATACGACTTAAACTCATTTCCTTGGCAACGAATGATTGCAATTAATAAAAGAATTATTTAATTGCATTTGATAACTGCTCATGTCTATTGCAAGATAAGAGGAGCTCATTAACTGGGTGATCGGCTGCCATTTGGAGGATTAACCCTATCCTCAATTTTGACTTAATCAAATATGCTTTAGAAAGCATCCCTATTTTTTTCCTCCACATTGCTTGGAAGAGATTTCTTTTTCTGTCTTAACTATTAGCAAACGGCAATTTGGAAGCTATTAACACGAGTTTTATATCCCTAATTGTGGGCTTTTTACTCTTATGATTCTCAACCCATTCCTGATCATTGGGGAATTCAGATATTTTCAAAGCATTGCGAAATTGAATTTGGAGTCTTCTTTATCTGGTTTACACAGCTTGTGAGATTTGCATGCCCTGCTTAAGGGATGTTCGTGCTTAAGTTTCAGCAGTTTTCTCTGATAAATCTTTGGGTGGGCAAGATATGCTTCTATCTGCATTAGCTGCTGTGATGTTCTGAGTGATTAACATTTTGTAAATGATTGACAATATAAGGCTTGTTGTCAACAAACAGGTGTTTAAAAGTCTTGTTTATTTTCAGGCACGGCACTTGTTATAGGAATACCACTAAGTACTTACTACCATTTGGGGAAGGTAACGGTGGCAGAAAACATGAACACGAAATTAGATTGATAAACTAATGAAATTTCATTCTTAGTACTATTCATCAATTTCATACTTGGGTATCATAACCCCAATTGAAGTTTCTTAAAACATTATTCCATTTCTATTATGAATTCTGATGTCAGGAATCTCTGAAATTGTAATGAATATGCAAGGTATCCCACCAATCTCAAATAGTTGAATTGAACTTTCTTCACATTCTTTTATTTCTATTTTAAAGTCTTGACTGTAGGTAAATTGTGATCTTGTGTTGAATACACCTGTTACCCTGTGGATTCATCTGATTTCCTCTTTGGACCTGTTTTTTGGTTTAATTTTAGAACCCATATTCTTTTAGTCAAATTTGAAAGGCGCGTTGGAGATTGCATAGCTGCGAAATGCCTTCGTGCTTGGAAAGTTTTATGAACTTCACTCCTGATATCAAATATTTTAAGTGTTTGGTTTCTATCTTGATTGATGGATTGTTTGCTGTCATTATGTGGATAGTGGCTTCTATTATTGACATCTTATCTTTCCAAAAGCTGTCATATCTAGCAACCTCGGAACATGCTGAAAATTCGACACGTAGATAATGGATTTAAAACCCAGAGGCATCGTACTGACTTTCCACGCTCTGGTATATTCAAGTGGATAAAGTAGACTAACCGTATCCATGCTCGTAAAAAAATCATGATATTCACATTATGATGAAATAAAATCAAGATAGTTTCATTTACAGACGCATGATTATCTCTCTCATTCGCCCCTTCAGGACTACACAATTTTTTTTTTCAGGAAGTTCAATCATCGAGTTTCGAATCAATTTGTCATAGAAGTCATTTTCTTGTTAAACCCCAAACTTTAATTTGGCTAAATTTTTTATTGAAACTGCCGATTTTTCTAAAGTTAGGTACCATGAAGAAATAAGATCACAGGGGGCTTTATGATATCTATAGTAAAGTATGGAAGGCTAAGTCCATTTTGATTTTCTATATTTCCACGCCTAGTTTATATTTTATTTGAAAATGTTATATCTCTTTGAATTTCCGGAAATGTTACTGTGATTTGTTAGGCATATTTAAACAATGCTATAGATATTTAAGAGTGCACAGATAATGTTTTATTCAGTCAGACGATTTAAATGTAATGCGCCCAATATGCCTTTTATCTTGCAGCTTCTTACACATATATTACTTTGACATGGATTCAAATGGTACTATGGATCCAAGTCTTGGCGTGGAACAGCCGACAAATCCCATGTTGTCACCTTTGCTTACTGATCTGTACCAGTTCACGATGGCATATGCATATTGGAAAGCTGGCAAGCATCTTGACAAAGCAGTGTATGTAGTTGCAAATTCATTTCGCTGTTAAGACATTCCTTGGACTTATTTCCTCTTTTCTGGTTAGCAAATTTGAACATTGTTTCTTAACAGGCATATGAATAAAACTCTGGAATTATCAGTATCAACTTTGGTTTGTTCCAAGTTTGGCAAATTGTAAATCGAGCTTCTAATTTGTCATTCCAACTTTATGCTGCTGGTCTTTTTGCAGGGAACATTAGATGTAACTTTGCATGTCAATTTTAATTGGTAATCACAGTTAAATTTTGATGTACCTCCTTTATGTTTTCATACAACCTCAAAGGTAATGAAATGTCTGGCAATAGTTTTGATATTAAAATATGTTTAGGGGTTTGTATATGTTCTTTCTGAAAACGTGCAACTAAATAAGATATTTTATCTGGATGGTAGCAGTCTCCTGTCTTGCTTTCTTCCAGAAGATGGCAATGATAGAGAAAATAAACAGCTATCAATTTACAACTAAGTATCGCTAACTGCACAGCAACAATAGGGTCAGCAGGTTGTGTAAAGGCTAACGTGTAGGCAATGCAGATTATGAATTAAGGGACACACGTCAGGCCAAAAGCTGAACGAATTTAGCCACACTTTTAAGTTCAGAGCAGAAATAAGTCATTTCTATGGGACTTGCATTTTTATGTAGAAATTATTTTTAATTCTGATAGGTAGTTAGGAATACAGGGTTGTGTTCCTTTCCTTTGTCTTCTAAATATGGTAAATGGTTTTTAGAAATTGATTCTAGGTTTTTATATTGGTGTGTTGGAATAGAGAATCTGGAGAAACCTAGGAGGGATTGGATGGAAAAAAGCTTTGCATCTAGGTTGTACTTTTTTGAACAATATTTTGTATGATATTGGATTTCATTAATCAATGTATGCCTTTCATAGTATGTATATCAGATGTTATTTTGGCTGGAGTTTTCCTATCATACATTTCAGATAAATTTTTTGTGTTTCTATAGGCCTCATAAATTTAAAATTGCAGGGAAGGAAATGTAGGATTGTTGCTGCTGTAACCATTGTTTTTTAGTAAGTTGGCTGCATTATTTTTTTGGTTGGTAAAAGTATTATTTATTATTAATATTATAATGTCAAAATATACATAATGGAAACACTGTCATCCAAAATTACAAAAAACACCTTCACCACCCTTACAAAATCATCTTCATCATCCCACAGATCATCAGCATTGTTTGTCCACCCTGCAATCACAAAAACCTACCAAATTGTCAAAAATCCTAATGAAGATCCCTAAAGATTTCATCATTACATCCATGGAGAGACAAAATGCACAAAACAGATCAGACCCGGTAAACAGAGATCACACCCTGGCACATCAACGCTCGTCCCTACCTCGGCCACAAATAGCACGACCCCTACAATGAGCACCCCTTCCACGACCATGCCGAGCACGACCAGTACCAGAAGCACCACTGCCATGACCCCGAACAGCATCTCCCTGTCCCTCACCTCTTTAGTAGTCAGCCAATTGGAAATTGAGCTTACATTTCAACATTTGTTCCCTCGGCACACTAGACTCCAAGGCAACCTCCCAATTGTTCACATAGTCCCATATGAAACCTCATGTCTGCCTTGCTTCCCCTTTCCTCATATTGCTGTCTTCCAAGGCACGCCAAAGAATGAATGGGTGCACATGCGGTGGATACCCTAGAATTGCAACCCAATCCCCAATTGCAGCTATGAAACCATGCCCTAGTTCTGCAAGAGCCAGAATTGCCTCCAAACCTTGTCTCCATTCTGGCCTCACACACCTCTCCACCACCCTTTTCACCTCTTCCTTGCTGTCCAATTCAAGACCCCACACACAGAATAGGGATGCAACTTACATGTTTGTCTTGTATTTGTACCTTGCAAGCATGTAGTCGACCCCTAGCACTTGACGGACAAGCAATAAGAAGGGATCATTAGTTGCGAACACAATCTTCAACCTCTCCTCTGAAACTTTTCCCTAAAAGGCCATTTGCTGTTTGGAGGCCTTCAAACTGAAGTTGGCTTCCATACTTTCTTGATTCTTCTGCTCCCACCTCCATACACAAAGATGTCAAACTCAACCCAAAATCCCATCATATATTCTCACACCAACTTTGCAGGTCTCGTGCAAATTTATCGTCTCTGTACTCTACAGTACACAATCACCCCATCCATCATTACTTCACAAAAGCCGAGTCATCAAATCCCCTAAAAAATTTGCCTCCATATTAGTTTTCTAAATTCACCGCTAATTTAGATAGTGAATCAGCTAAGGCATTCCCTTGAATATGTGGGAAATTTTAAAATTACTGAAGCTTGCCAATTTTTTCCGAATGATGGTGATGAATTTGTCTATCTTCCACACATGTGCTTGCCCATTTGCAATGACATTAACGATGATTTGAGAATCCCCTTCCAAATGGAGTTGATCAACATTAATCCATTTGGCCAAGTCTACAACAAGTAATAGAGCTTGTACCTCTGCTTCGTTGTTAGTTCCATCCTCAAGTTTCTTAGAATCAATTGCCAAGATATTACCATCTGCATCCCTCACAACACATCCTGCTCCGAAGGACCCAAATTCCCCTTCGAAGCCCTATCAAAATTAACCTTAACCCATCTCATATATTTTACTTCATCTCTACGATTACGGGTAGGATCAGCCCTAGGATGCCCATTAACAGGCAAAATCTTAAGCAAAGGCCATTGTCTCTTAAGAAGACTATCTGAAAAGCAAAAGGGAAATTTTTCAGGATTCTGATTGGATACAATACCATTAACAAGTTCTGAAATAGAGTTTTCAATTCTCATGCGTAGCCTTTCCACCGATTCAGCTATCCCTTGAAAAATGCAGCGATTTCGTTCTTTCCAAATTTCCCAAATGATAGATGAAGGGCATATTTGCCAATTGCAAGAAAACAGAATTAAAGGCACTACTCTCCAAGTTTGGAACATCTCCCTAATAGTTCTAGGTATGATGAAAGACAATTTTAACTTTTTCAACACTATGTTGCATGGGTACTTGTATCCATGCCCTTGGGACGCATACGGGGTACACATACCCAAGTACTGGGTACTCAGTGGAGAGCATCATAGCTAAGGACCTTGATCAAGATTTCTGATCTTTGTATGACAAGCTTATTTCAATATGTAATCACGAATCAGTTTAAAACTTTGATACAATGATTGTATGACATTTCAATGTGTACTTAATCTTCAAAGTCAATGTTTGATAGTAAACTTTATCACTGTTTTTGTTTTGAAAACTCAATGTCATTATATTTTCAGATTTTCTATAAAATATAAATTATATATATATATATATATATATATATGATGTGCGCAAAGTATCCCCTTCTCCTATTTTGAAAAAATAATCGTACCCGTACCCGTCTACGTGCAACCTTGGTTTAACGCAAAATTCCAACAATGATAAGAAAACTTACAATGCAACAAAAGATGGTTAGCAGTCTCTTGTTCTTTGCAGAGAACACATTCAAAAGGACCATGAAATCCATATGGCATCAGTTTTTCACCTGTCAAAATCCTATTCTTAGTGGTCATCCAGGAGAAAACAGAATTGGCTACATTATTAGGCATGCATAAACACTCTTTATGTAAGAACATCCTGGGTTCTAACTCTGACAAACACTGGATTGATAGATATTGTTTTGAAATTTGAAAACACTTAGCATGCAAGCTTTGATGCCACTGTAAGAACCCCCTGTGGTTTTATCTCTGAAAAACACTGGAATGTTACAATTTTAGATGTTTGACATTTGGTCAAACACTTTGCACGCAGTGTTAGAGCTTGCTGATTTGAGTTCCTATTTGATTTGTTATGGTTTGGTATGCAACAATTGATGTTTTTTTGATATATTTGCAATGTTCGATACAACAATATAATGCAGCAAAATAGAAGATATTGCAATAATAATTTTCCAACTCAAATCTGAAATTGCATTGAAAATACACAGCTGAAAA
>MU227714.1:714169-729350 GCA_018584345.1 Thuja plicata | reverse complement strand
CTGATTTATAATTGCAACAATAATATATTTAGGATCTGCAGCTGATAAACCTTCAAACACATGCTCAAACCCTCATTCAAAATCTTCAAAACTTCACCAATTAAGCTCAAACATGGCTTCTGTATAAGCCATTGCTGGATTGCACAATTAGTTGGATGTTTCACCAATTCAAAGTGCTGAAGCTTGTGTAGAATTCACAATTCCACCACGCTGAAATTCTTCAAAGCCTTGTTTCTTCACTTCACCCAAATCAACAAAAACAAATGCACAATAGAATGAATTGCTTTTTTTGCACAAGCATTGCTTTTATAATAATAAAAGATATCTTGTTCAAGAAACCAAAGGCAAATAGCTTCTCTCACACACTTTTCACTAAAGAGCCTTCGACAATACACTTTTCAATTAGAAGCCTTCATTTAATAACTTTGAATTAATAATAAATAACTCCAAAGCTAAAAGCTTTGTGAAGACACTTTTCACTTAAAAGGCTTCTTCAACACACCTTTCACTTAAAAGCATTGCTTTTAAGACTTAGGATTATATTCCATGTGAATTAATGATTAATACCCCCACTAGGCGCCCAAAAGCAATTTATAACTTAAACTCAATATATACCACTGAAAGTGCCAATATCATCACCGACTGACTATAGCGCCTAGGTGCCTGCCAGAAATGGAAACCACCATCATTGACTTACTAAAAATAGTAAGTTGACTAACTAACCCTCAAATCAAGGCGTTAGCTCACAAAGCTCGTGATGATGAGCTAACCTCTGCATATTCCTGGAACCTGCTAAATTGGGGGCATTACACTTTATTAGCAGGAGAATTATTGATCAGACTGAATTCCTATTTAAGCTATTAATTGTTATCATGTTCTAGAGCTGCATGCCTTCCAATTATAGGCATAGATGTAGAAATGATTAAATCAAAGTTCATGCTTTATTATGTGTTTCATAAACAAATTTAGATTTTTTTGTAGTTTATATTACACAATAGTTGGTGAATAAATGATTAAAGGGTGTTAATTTAGTTGATAGTTTTAAAATTAAAATAGTTATTTAAACCTATCTGTTAATAGCTATCTTGCAAATGACTCTTTCATGCAGAGGTTTTTGGTAACACAGATCAAAACCAAGTCTTTTGTACATGCCTCTACTTGTTCCATGCACTGGTAAATCCAAAAAGAGTCGAAGAAAGATGCAATGGTGTTCTTATTCTTACTAATAGCCTTCGTTGCCATTTCTAAAAACTATTTACTCAAGTAAACAATCTAACTAATGCACAACCAATAGACAACTAATAAAAACTTAACACAAAAGGTTATCTGCTGAGGCAATAAAAACAACAATGGAGTTGTCCCTTGGCAATTAATTTTTCATTGAAAGATCAAGAGCAAAGAATGTTGTGATACCAAATGTTGGATTTAGGCTACTATTGAAATGCTCAACTTACAAGACTATCACATCGTAAGATAGCAGAAGGATGAACATAATAAAAAAACCATTCCAGGATACTATGCTTTTGTATAAATATTTCTTCTATGATTGGATATCTTAGTCTGGGTTTATTTTATTATTTAGATCCTTTTGCTACCTTACAATGTTGCCATTCATGTGAAATTGAGCATGTTAATCTTAGCCCAAGTCCAACATTTGATATCAAAGCATTCTTTGGTCTTGATCTTGTGATGGAAGGATAAAGTGATTTCCACTGGACAACTACTTTGTTGTTTTTGTCACCCCAATTGATGATAACCTTATGTTCTAAGATTGTATTTAGTTGGAGTGAATGTTTCATTCATTAGTTAGCTCGGTTACTTGAGAGGAAAATGACAACATAACATTCTTCCCAGTCCTTTGGATTTGCCAGTGTGTGATTAAGAGCTTGTAAGAAAGATTTGGTTTTGGTCCATGTTACCAGAAAGCTCTGGTTAAAAGAGCTGTTTGCATTTCATGTTCATAAGGTCATAAGCAGAAGTTTGTCACCAAATTCCATTAGATACCTCTTCTGGTAAAATTATTGTATCTTTTTCATTGGATATCCAATCGAGGGTGTGTTTTTCTGCTGGAAAGCTTAAAAGGAGATCTAGAACATTTCTGCATACAAAGTCTTTAGATTGGCCTGAAAATTGCCGGTTAAAAGGGTCTAAATATTTTTTGTAAGAAATTCCGAACTGCTTGGTGGTGCCTCTGCAAAATGAGGGTATAATTTTTTAATTTTTACCAAAGTTTTTCAGTTTTATAATATTTTAGGATAACACTTAATGTCTTTAAAAGAGCTTTAAAAACTTAGTAAATTTTTCAAAATCTTTATTCTAAGGTTGGAAGATTACTTAATTGCCAGTGTTACCCCAAGTTTCAGGGACGGGGACGGGGGGATGGGTTTTCAGGACGACAATATTTTTTTTGCCAAGTTTGCGGATGGCAAGGGGACGACAAAGGGGACGTCTATATAAAATATAGCGAAATTTTAAAATAAACATTACATTCATATGAAAATATGGATAAAGCATGCCATTTAAACATCATAGAACCTTAACATACAACATTTCATTGTTTGAACCGATTCGATACTCAATATGCGTTCATAATTTGGAATTCATTGTCAATATGCATGTGATAACAAAAAATTAAGTTTAACATACAAAATGCCCAAAGGATAAAGTGCTTCCATATAGTTCCACGCTCAATATAAAAATCAAAATACAAAAAGAACAAAGCAAATTGCTGCTCCTATTCGGCTTCTGCCAACACTGTATCAAAATCACAATCATTTGAGTCATTGCCAATGTCATGCTCTACTGCAAGTGCATCCTCATCCAACGGAACCCCAACCAATCTTGATGGTGTCTCCTCATCAACTTGGGCCACACTTTCGGGATCAACATCCCACCATAAAGTTGGAGTATGCCTATACTCTGGAGTTTGACGATCTTGAAGTCGAAGAGCACTATGCACGACCACTAGCTTCTCCGCTCGTCTAAAGGTAAGTCTATTCCTCTTGAGGGAGTGGATAAAGGCATATGTAGACCAATTCCTCTCTACAACAAAGGAACTAGCAACCTGTGCAAGGAGGCGAGAGGCAAGCACCTTCAACTATGGTGTATCCCTCCCATGCCATGCCCACCACCTGGTAGGATGTTTCTGTGCCAATATGACTCTTTCCAACCTCGCCTATGGTTTACTCAATGTTGGGCTATGAAGTTTTGTGAAGTCAAGGAATTGTGTGCGAAGTATGGAAGCCTCATTCCCTGAAAACATCTTATCAATGGCTTGTGAGAACCCATCTAATACCTTTGGATCATCTCATGGACGCACCCTTCCATCCATTTTTGCATGCCATTTGGGGTTTAGAGCATAGGTTTCCATATGAAGTAGGGTATTCATTATGTTCCACCTCCAAGTCACAATGGGCCTAATATGCTGCTCATATAACCCCAAAGTAGGATCCCTAGCTGAAATTGTTTTCTTCATCTTCCCTAGCATGCTGTCAAATGTCGCATATCTCTCTCCAAGACGAGGAGAGTCTGTATCAGCATATCTAATGACATCTACGATGGGTGAGATGACAGAGCAAAGATATCTGCAAAATGTAAACAAAAAGTTCCAGAGAATTATAAATTTATAATCAAAATTAGAAATTGCAATTTAATATGAAAATCAGCAATCTAAAGACTAACATTTAATTTAAATTTTTAAATAAAATCAGCAACTTACTTCATTGTGCTTCACCATCACCAAGGATCTTTTTCTTCACTGATCTTCCTTTAGGAGAGCTAGAATTAGACCATCGGGTCCACTCCGGATTCACCACCATCAATTGTAGAGGCTCATGCCTACAATTTATATAATTGCATGGCTCAATGAAATTACAGGGCTCAATGAAATTGGAAAACACACAACAATAATTTAAATAATTTATTGATTTAATAAAATGAAGTAATTCAAATTGGCATACCTTGTCTCAGCTGGTTTGAGTAACTCCTTTGAGGACCTAGAAAGAGCAAGTGAGGTGTGTTGGTTGCAAATGAACATTTGAACCTCTCTAGCTTCTAACACCACTTGCTTCATGCAATCTATCTTACCAATGACTTTTAATGCATTGTTCAATGCATGAACACAACAAGGGGTCCAAAAGATGTGCTTGTAAGCACCCTCCACCATCAAACCAACTAATTTGCACACACGTGTTGAATTGGTGATCACCTGTACAACATTAGTGGGTTCAATCTCCTCTATAGCATCTCTCAAATTGGTGAACTGGAACTTTGCATCCTTATGCTTCCTTGAACAATCTATGGATTTCAGAAAATAAGAACCAACAAGGGATGTGACAATGATATTGATGAGTGGCTTATGTCTAACATCAGTCCACCCATCCATCACAATAGAGCAGCCCGTCCTCACCCAAGTGCTTTTCATATCCTCCAACAACACATTAACCTTGGAGTACTCTTTGTCTAGGAGGGTAGTTCGTAGCTTATGATTACCAGAAGGTGTAAATGAGGGACCCATGGTGGCTATATCTTTCACCATTTGTTTGAAATAAGAGGAACAAGCCACATAGAATGGGATAGCATTAGCAAAACAGAATTTAGCAATGGATGACTGTATAACTTCCCGTGCTTGTACATTAAACATACTTTCAGTTGTTCCCTTCTCACCACAACTCATCTTCCTCTTTCCTCTTGTCTCAATAGGACTAGTACCAATTGTGGATGACATAGGCCTAGATGATTGTGCACTAGACAAAGAAGGTGATGGCATTGTCAAACCTTGTTTCCCCATTTCAGCCTCCATGTGCAATCTATGGCACTCTATTCTCTCCTCATTCGTTAAATTTGGACAAGCTATAACCCCATGGCATGCAATACCCAAAAAGTGTGACTTCACCCTTGTATAGCTGCCCCTAAAGTCATCATTACAAACATGACAATCCCACACCCTAGTCCCTCCTGATTTTTTTTCTTTTGACCCCTAGGTGTAACATATTGGAAAAAAGGTTTTTTCTTGTTGAAAGGGCCCTTTGCGTATTTGCTCATGATTGTTGAACGACACTTAAACAAATTAGGTTGTTTCTGCCCACTACTAGCCTCAACACTATGAGTTTGACCACCCCCAATTCATCCTCACTACTATGACCCTCACTGCTGCTCATTTTGGTTTTTAATTTTTTTTGAGATTGAAGAATGAACTGAAGCAATGCAAAAAATAAAAAAAAATCAGACTGTTTCAAGCTTAAGCTTTGAAAAAAAATGAAAAATACAAGCATTGAAGGATGTTTAAACTTACCTCTTCCAAGCTCTTGCTTCCTAAGATGATAAAATCACTTCCACAAACCCTTGCTGCTGCTCCTTCAAATAAAAAATCAAAACCCTTGCTGGTGCTGTGAATGAGAGAGTAGAAACTTGAAACAATGAAATGTTATGAATGTAAAAAAAATGATACAATGCAATACATAAGCCACATTTTTGGTTTTTTAGGGCAAGTATGGAGGGGCCCACAAAATGACCCCCAAGAAGCCACGTTGGACAACAATTTTTTAATTTTTTTTGACTTTTCGAATGGTTTTATGTTGGTGACGGTCGGCCATCCCGGGGACGGTCAGGGGACGACAACGACGTCCCCAGGATGTACAACCATCCCCAAAATATTAGGGCGACATCCTTGGGTTTCCGAGACATCCCCTGTAATGAGCCTGAGTCGCTTATTGAGAATTAATCTATATTGCAACTACAAATGACAATATTGCTAGTAGATATTCCCTTTTTATTTATTAAATCAACTCAAATGGAAATTGTTCATACATTCATACAATCAGCTCTTGTTTTATTCAACAATGATGGAGTCTGGAAAATAGCTCAATACTCATCACTTATTCTATAAATGCGAAAAATTACTTGATGTTGATTGCACACATGTTGAAATTGAACGACAACTATCTTCTTTAACTTCCATGCAGGGATGTAATACCTGCGAATTACCCGTATAGCTGTTGCACTATAGTCCCACGCGGCTTCCACCTATACCTCACGCGGTCTGCAACTCTCCTCGCGTGATCCCTACTCATCGTGTCCCAACTTCTTTAGCACGTTCAGCGTGCTACTAGCCTTCCTGCCTTCTAACGCAGCCTGTAATTGTTGATTGCGGCCGACACACAGCCTCCCTACGTGGCTCGCAAATGGAGAATCACGGCAGCACACAGAGATGGCTGCCTTGGCTATTGGCGTCACCTGCTAAGAAATCGTGACCAGCCGTTACTTCCTTGTGTCCTCTTGCAAATTGGATTTGTGAATCAATTCGCACAAGTCTGTAAAATTCTAGTATAATATTGCACCCTCAGTGTGCATGCATGAATTTGATAATTCCTCTTTCCTCAAGCAACAGTCGAACAATAAGAAGGAAAAGAGCAATTGATTATATAACAACAATCAATTGATTATAAGTCCAAGGAAGAATCAGTCTTCCAGATTCAATTTGACCCTTATATATCAACAAGGGCTTAGATAAGAGAGATAATTCTCAAGACCAAGTTTTTAATAAAATGTATTCGATGATCAGCACTAAGAATGACTATGTATTTATAACTCCTCGGTAGCCATAGTTTCCCAAAAGGATATATCAGTTAACCAGTCTTCGGAATAGCAACTTCCACTTTATTATTAATTAATAACATATCGTTATTAATTAACATTAATTAATTAACCAATATGCATTTCCAGTGATAAACCTGTATCCACTACTGATCCTGCCCGACTGACGGAGCCATCCACTGCACTGCCACAAATAGTAGCTGCCAAAAATAGACTTACTATAAATAGTAAGTCCCCAACCAAGGAACATGAATAGACTGAACATTGTCTAGAAAACTGACCACTGCTGATACTGCCTTGCCAAAACTGGAAACTGACCAGATTGACTTACTAAAAATAGTAAGTCCAGACTTACTATAAATAGCCAGTCTGCCAACTGGGACCCTCAAAACCCGGCATCAGCTCACGAGGGCCACAATGATGAGCTGACCAAGCTACTGTAAAGACCTACTAAAAAGGGGGTCATCACATCCCTTGCTCTTTTTTTCGAAAATTGGGGACAGGCTGGGCGTCCCTAGGCCGTCCCCCTGTCCCGGAAATGTGGACACGTCCTTGAGTAACACTGATAATTACATACCTTTTGATTTGATGGATAGATGCTGATGAAAAATTTCCATCATGTGTAAAATTGCACTATAAACCATCTGGAAAAGAGGCTGCTTCAGCTCATTTGAGTTGTAATATTTAATTGTTTTCTTTCACAAAAGTTGAATTAAAATTTGTTGGTCTATACCCTAAATCCTTAAGTTGAATTCTTTTTTGTATATGGATGCATTTTTGTTAGTACCTGACACCCTTACAAACTTATTGGTTGAGAGTCGAGATCCCATTTTCATGGAGGAGATAAATACCAGGAAAAATGCTTCCAGAACTGTTAAAGAGCTTCATGTAACAGTTTGTGGTCCATAGGGCTATCAGGGTTGACATGGTTGAACAAGGTAACATTTAGAGGAGAATTTGGACCCACAGGAGGATGCAGGATAAATACTACTTTTGAGTTCCCTGCTAGTTCAAGGACAAGTTTTTTGCATTAGTAACAAAACCAGTGTAGAAAAATCAGGAAGATGGAGGATGAATGCTAGTTTTGAATTCTCTGCTAGCTCAAATGACAAGTTTATTGCTTTAGTGACAAACCAGTGCAGAAGTTTAAAAAGAGCTGAAGACAATGATTATTAGTGAAATTGATGATGACGACCATATGTTTGAACTTTTCTACATAAAGATGAAATGACTATTTGGTGAGGGTAAGTCTTACCCAAGAATGTAGTGAGGCCAATATCACTACTGATGTTGTTCAGTGAAGCCATTCTCACATAAGTTGTTGGTCTAGACTCTAAAATGGAAAACATTGAGTTGATTTTCTTCTGTATATGGGTGTATTTTTGGTGGTGTTCAGTACCATTACAATCTTTTTGATTGAAAGGCCTATTCTTATGGAGGAGACAAACATTGGGACAAATGCTGCTATAAATATCAAAAAGCTTCATGTTTTAGCCTGCAATCCATAGGCCATCAAGATTGACCTGGTTGAATATGCTATAATCTAGAGGAGAATGAGGACACACAAGAGGATGGAGAATAAATGCTAGTCTTGTGTTCTACACTAGCTCGAAGACTAGTTAACTTTATTGCTTTAATGACAAACTACTGTAGAAAAAAACATAAAGCTGAAGACAATGATTATTAAGAAGATGATGATGAAGACCATACTTTGCTACATAAAAATGAAATGAGTTGGTTTGGTAAGGCTAAGTCTTACCTTGATGATGTAGTGAGGCGAATTCTCACAATTCATGTTGTTGCTCAGTGAGGACATTACCACTGAGGTATTGTGGTGAGGCCCATTCCCACTACTGTTGCTTAGGCAATAATTGAGTGTGTCTCTATTAGAACATAGTATTTTTT
Organism: Thuja plicata; assembly: GCA_018584345.1. Classification (NCBI taxonomy): domain Eukaryota; kingdom Viridiplantae; phylum Streptophyta; class Pinopsida; order Cupressales; family Cupressaceae; genus Thuja; species Thuja plicata. The sequence goes on along the minus strand of MU227714.1, from coordinate 720,851 downwards.
GTGAACAATTGTGAGTCCTGCTTACACAGGTCTGTGTATGGACTATAGAGTCTGTCAGAGTCCACTGTGGCATCTTATAGGTGAATTAATGAGTGTTTCTTTTATTATGATTTGATTATATGTATCTTGGAGTGTGCATATATCCCAGTCCTTGTGAAGATTTTACTCTCCCAGTCTTAGGGCTATGTTACAATATTGGGGGGAATGTTGGAGTTTATAATACACCATAGTTGGTGAATAAATAATTAGTGGGTGAGATAGGAAATAGATTTATATGGTTATTTAAACATATTCATTAATCCCTATTATATTTTGGTTATAATAACATCCATGTTGAATAGAATTGATTAAGGTCCTTTGCTTAAGTTGAGGGATTATATCCTAGATTATGGGATCACAACAAGGTATAAATATTTCCTGTATGATTGAATACCTAGTACTTTTTTAAAGAGAATTATCTCCTTCATTTTTCTATCTTACAGTGTGTCGTTCTTGTCAGCTGAGCATGTTTATCTTAGCCTCAATCCAACATATTTTTATTACCAAAACTGCTGCCCCATATTTGGGCAGGCATTATGTCTAATATTGTACTCTTGATTATAGGTTGGATTCATTTGTTTGGTTGGTTGCATTCCAACGGATTGAATATTCTTTGGCGTGTTTGCATGGGGCTATTAAACATGCTTTGTTGAACCTAAAAAAGATGACATTTTCTTGTGAAAAATAAAAATCTTCAATGGTTTTGACCTTCTAGCTTCTTGTGCAGTCTCCTGAGGTGCATTAATTGTGCACCATTTTGCAAGATTGAAATGTATTTGCATCATTATATCTGCTTGGTTGAAAACATGTCATGTCCTTCTACTTGTATGATGTAAAACCATGAACAATGGTCATTAATGCTTTTTAATTGTAACTATTTTTGACCACAGAAAATATGTTAAATAAAATGTAAGAACTGCAATTTTTGTTTGGATTGAACTTCGAATCATAATTTGTCCCATAAAATTAGTGTGGTTGATGCAGCTTCTGATTGTTCTACTTTGTGTTTTCAGATTTGACTTGTTTTTTCGGAAGAACCCATTTGGTGGAGAGTATACGGTGTTTGCTGGATTAGAGGAGTGTATAAGATTTGCTGCAAATTTTAAATTTAGAGAGGAGGAGATCTGTTTCTTACGCACAGTATTGCCAGCTACATGTGAGGTACACAAAAAAATTAGGTTATGCTCTTGGGTCTTGGAATAAAATTTCTAAGTTTCCTCTTGAAATGTTATTTGCAGGAAATATCTGTTTCTATTGTTCACCATGTTTTGTTTGTTCCAACTTTTTTTACATTTTTGCAGAAACATAATTCATATATCTGCATTTACAAAATATGTAAGGCAAGAAGATTAGCTTTTTTGTGATAAACTTCTGGTTAATCCTTCTCTTTATGCACTTACTGCTCCTATTTGTGTTCTCTGTCCTATGAAGTCACAAGTAATATAACTTTCATTTTAGGATACATGAACAGCAAGTCTTAGATTCTCTTTGTTTTTTAATTATATTTTGCTTCTTCTATTTGAATTTTTCATATTGGCAAATTTAGACATTCTCTTTTGGATGCAGGTGTTTATAAACGTAGTGATGAGGTATTTGCAAGCTATAAGCTAGATTAAATTTACTTGTACATTAGTTTGATGGAATTTTCAAAGTCTATTTGTAAGACACAAGACAAATAAAGAAATTGTTAAGACAGTATTCTTATTTTAGATGATGTCAAATGCAGGAGGGATTCTTTGATTATCTGAGAGGAGTTAATTGTTTAGACATTGAAATATATGCAATTCCAGAAGGGTCAGTCGTTTTTCCAAAAATACCACTCATCAGAGTTGAAGGCCCAGTGGCAGTAAGTTTCATAGATCTCTCTCTGAAGTAGAAAACACAACTTGGCTTGTGCTATGAAATTGCTTGGATCTTATATGTTTTTTCTTTGTTTGGAGCTCAAGTTGAATTAAGAGTCTTGAGAATAGGCCATAAAAGTTAAATAACTTGTATGGGTATTTTAATGTATATTTCTTTTTTATTATGGTGTACTTTTAGTTAGCTTGATTTTTAGAAACTGTTTCAGCTAGCTGAACTTTATGGCCCCAAATCAGACAGCTTCTTTAATTGCCATCACTGCATTCTTTAGCTTGTGCAGCTTTTGGAAACACCCTTTGTCAATTTGGTGAACTATCCTTCATTGGTTGCTACAAATGCTGCAAGGCATAGGCAAATTGCTGGGAATTCTAAACTTTTGCTTGAATTTGGACTTCGTCGAGCTCAAGTAAGCTGATGCATATGTTCAGCTTTTAGAAAATCATAGTTGTTTTAGATTCTTATATGGCTTACTCTGGTTTGTACTTTTCTTTTAGGGACCTGATGGGGGGATAAGTGCATCCAAATATTGTTACATTGGTGGATTTGATGCAACCAGGTTCTTCTCATTCTCCTCTCTAGAGGAGAAGTCCTTTTACTTCTTTTATATGCTTGAAAATGAGATTAAGAATGTTTATTGGTGCCACAATCATGGGATATGCTGATCTAAGGTTAATAGCAATCTGCACCCAGCTTAAGACATTCTACATGCCGTGTATGAAAAAGAGCACACATTTAGATAATCAACGAGTCACCCTTGTGCAAAATGTATACAACACTGGTCTATGTGGGATTTTTCATATTGTTTTAATCCTGGAAGGTTCTAAATTCAGTATGACTAGCATTACAAAGAATATTATCCTTTCCCAATGTGGATATCTTAGTAGCATTATACTTACATGGCAATGGCATGACAAAATGATAGTGTAAATGGTTTGTTTTTCAACAAGTTTAAAACAAGAACATGGGAAATCATAAAAACACCCAAGTAATTATAATATAAGTGTGTAGAAAGAGAAACGAAGTCCAAACTTCAATTATGAGATATAATTAAAGATTCAATACTGTCAATTATGCTTGAATAACCTTAAATATTATTTTTTCGGTCTGTCTATATATTGTCAAGACACATTGCTTGTATGCTCAATGAAATTGGAGTACAAAATTCAATTAGTGTCTAAGGCAGCCGTGACTAGATATATCAGATAGAAATCAATGCCTCTTGTGGAGCAAAAGTCGACGTCCCTTTTGAGAAAATGTTGATGTCCCTATGTCAACAACCATTTGCTCCAAACAAAGCAAGTCACGATCATCCATAACCTCATTCAAGATGTCCAAATCCTCTTCACTAAATGTAGGCTCATTAGTGGTCATAATCCATTCTTAATTAGAATCAGTCTCATTTGTATTATGGCAAGTTTGCTATGCTTTATTGGTGTGAATGGAGTGTTTTACCTAATTGGCTAATCACCTAGTTTCTATTGACACTAGCTATTTAAGTTTACGTAGAATACATAAAGATAGTTATCACTTTATTTCTTAAGTCATAAGATTAAGGCACATGTCAAATTCTTATGCAATCCTATGTCTCACCTTGATCTATATAACTAAGGGGTTCCTTTTGTATTCTCAAACATACTAATTTAATCATCATTGTATATTTGCATTGTTTGATAGAATGACATTATTTTTTCATATTTGATACCTCTTATGCTTTCATTGAAGCTCCTAGATATTGAGTGGCTACATCTTTAGTCAAATATTGCATTGTGTAGAACATTTTGTATCGACTCTTACATGGCATTAGAGGTTGTGGGATTGCTTTGTAATGTATCCAACTAGGACTTTACTTGATTTACCCGAAAACTCTCAACTAGGGTTTGGATTGTGCTTGGGAATGGCAAATTACTTAGTCTCTGTAATGTTCCCTAGTAGGAAGCTGCCCATTTCCAATGATTAACATACATCACTATGCATTTGAAACCAATTTAATTAAGAAACAATGAATGATTCATAATACATTTGACAGTTAACATGCTCAAGCCCTAATTCCTTACTTCTCTCCTAATCATCAACCCTAAGGAGGATGGGGAATTACTTGTCATAAGGCGTTTGGAAACCAATCTACAAGTAGGCTCCCTCAAGGCTTTTGGATGACATCCATATCCCATCTTGGGATTCACCTACCTTGTGAGGAATTACTCTACCTCTCCCTAACAAAACCAACCTATCCGAAAGGGCAATAGCAAGTGATTAAGGAATGGGCTAGGAGTGTCCTAACATCTCTTGGGTGATTTAGGGTTTGTCCTCTATACACAATCCACCTATCCTTATGAAGGCATCAGCGGAAGACTAGGACTAGGCCATTAATTATATTGGCTTTCCATGTATAATGAATGCATATGCATATAAGTGAAATTAATCATGACTGTCATATAAATCTGAATTCCAGTATTATGCATATCTTCCAAGACCACAATATATGTATTTGAAACTGCTGTGTATTCCATTTCTTATTTAATCCGTTCTGCCCCCTTTCCTCAAATGAACCTTCTTCCCTTTATATCTCTCAATGTGAGGAAAAGGTCACATCTTTTCATCATAAATGCCCTTTGGCAAGAGACAAAACCTTTCACCATTAGCACCCTTGAAAGAGTGCAACTCTTTATTACTTCTGCCCTTTGAAAGGGACATAACCTTTCACAATCAGATCTGCACTTCTAATTTAAATCAGATCTGTAATTTCTCCTTTTCTGATTACAAAACAAACACTTATTTCCTTGATCCTTTTTGGATGCCCATTTCAAATAAATCCTTGCCCCTCTTATGTCTTCCCATATGAGGGAGAAGTCACGCCTTTTCATTATTTTGCCCTTTCGAAAGAGTCACAACTCTTGAGCCTTAACTACATTCTAATTAGCTTTTATATTAGGAAATTGCTGTCTTGAACTATTTTCTTTATTTTAATTTAAAGATTATTATTTCCCTTCAATTAAATGATTTCTTATTTTTGTGGGGATATGACATGCTTCTTGTTAGTCTTTATGAGGAGATTAGGTCTTGGGCCTTGGGCCTTCTACATGCAATAATAGGGCTAAATTTGGCCCAAGATGCTCCAAAATTTCAGCTACTTCTAGATTTGGCAACCACCTACAAACTTCAAACCATTGTAGATCAGGCCTCATATGTCCAGTTTGGACAAATCACAAAGCTAAACTTTCTTTGACATCTAGAATTCAATACTGAGATCATAATTGCGCCATCATGCTCCAAAATAAACCTGCAATACAAGGTCACCAAATCTTTGGACTTCGAAAACTTGAGAATCTGTAAGGAGCCTACTTGGCTCTATCACTGAATTCACTTATAAAAGATGTATTTGTTTTGAAATAGTATGTTATATGAATTTTACTAACAAATATCAGAATTCAAAGAATAATGCTTGTAATTTCAAATTACTTGTGCAAATTTGGCACAAATTCTCCTCAAATTATATTCACCAAATAAACTGTAATGTCCCCATATTTAGCAGGTCATTCAATTGATGGTGCCAGGTCATTATTGCGATCCTCATGGTCTAGCGAGGTGTTTAGAGGGTCATTGGTGTGAACTTACTATTTATAGTAAGTCAATGGATAGTTCCGATGAGCTCAGATGAGTTAGAGTTGAATGATGCTCTTGGTTTTCATTTCTGGCTTCCGGTTTGGGCTCCAAGAATCTTGGAGAGAGCGTCTATTTTTAGTAAGTCACCCCGTCAAGTTCATTCATCATCTTTCATCATCAGGATCATAGTTACAAGCCTCCGACTCACCTCGGACTCGGCAAGGTCGGATTGGCCTCGGACTCGGCCTCGGCGGTCGGACTCAGCAAATCGAAAAACCCAAGAAATTCAAAGATTTTTAAGGATTTAAAGCATTTTTCATGCATCATTTAGTCAATTAACATCAAATACACAATAATTGAGATAAATAGAAGCTACTTTGCACACATATACAAGTTTACAACTTTTACATAGATCGCTGCTTTTTATAGAGGTCTCTGCTGTTTGAAGACTCAACAGTCTCCATTGTTTTTGGAAATATCGATCTTCATCTTTCTTCCATATAGAGGGTCAATTTCAACACATTGGTTTGTTTATTCTTTTATGGATTGATCTATGATGTATTTCTGCAAATTTTGTCACTTTCGAGACTTCACAAAATTGAGTACTTGATTGGTCTGATGTGCATAAGTTGGGGAGATTACACTCTGCAAATCTTACTGTATTTCTGCATATATCGATTTCTTTGTTTGATATCAATGACAAATCTATCTAACAGTACTTTTCTATTGTAACTGGATGTACCCACAAGCTGCCTGCACTTATTTTAATTAAATGCACAACTTCTTTTCTTTTGCAAAAATCTATCTGTAAGAATAGAGTGAATTCACACTGAAAAACACCTATGTAGCTATACTGCTAAGAAAATTTGATACAGTTAACTAAAAAGCTACCAACTACAAGAGACAATATATAACCATCACTATTCCCATGAATACACAACTTTTCTTTTGCAAAACTGTGTCTGTAACAACAGAGTGAATTCACACTGAAAATGGCCTGTGTAACTATGTTACTATACTGCTAAAGAATTTTTTTGCAGGTAAAGAATTTCGGTGCAGTTAATCAAAAAGTTCCCAAGTAAGAGAGATGATATATAGCCATCTATGGTTTTTCTCCAAATAGATAAGTGTAGATGTTGTCCATTATAAGAAGATATTCTATAAATATGGAAACTGATAAATA
>MU227714.1:664922-677202 GCA_018584345.1 Thuja plicata | reverse complement strand
GAGAAGTCACAAATACACTATTCCCTCATGATGCATTATTAGAGCGAGGAGTTGTTCCATCTTCAGGGAATGAGATATGCATGATTATTGTTATTCATGTTGAGTGGCATTTACTTGGAGTGGATAAATTTCAGCTGAGTCTTGGAACATGGCATAATGATTTACACATATGGAGAAGCATTTCAACATTAATCCATTGGGTTGTGGCCCACATATTGGTGTTGGATAGTTGCTTTGTACTATTGATCACAAAGATTTCAGAATATTGGTGGAATTGGGAAGGTTTGTCTCATCTTCTCTTTTCTGAAGGTTGGCACATTGATGAGACACCATCATCCCTTGTCATTAGAGGTACTATTTGCTTCATTTGGAGCAAGGTTCTCAGTTGGATAAATGTTGTTTTGATTCATAACAATCGAATATGGTGGTTTGGCATGACTGATCATGCACTTAGGATGATTATTTTTCACATCCATGGGAGATCATTTGAAGTAGGAGAGGTGTATGCTAATAGCCCTTTGAGATATTTCTATCCTCTCATATTTGATGAATATGACAACGTAATGATTTGGGACTGGCATTGGTATGTTTGGTACAATATTTCATTGGGATCATGATTCGTTGTTTCACAAGTTGGAGCATGGCGATGTTTTTATCAGAGTGGAGCAGCGGAAGTTTAAAGGAGACGTACAAGGGAAAACATACCAAGGTCCTAGATTAATTTGGGATTCGGGTATTGACTGGTGTATTTAGAGTTACTGCAGAGTTGACACATGTAATGGCTTGAGGACAAACAATTTTGGGAAATACTGCTACAATACAACTTACCTTATGTCAATTGCAATGTTCCCCTTTAAAGTGTTGTATGGCTATGATACAACTTCTTTTGTGGATTAGATTCTCATTTATAGTAGAGTACTTAGTGCTCAAGATTTGATTCAGCAAATCAAAGATATTCTAGAAGCCGTCAAAGAAAACTTGCGACAAGCCCAAAGTTGGCAGAAGTATGCAATTAGACATCAAACATAGAGCATTTGAAGAGGATAATTTGGTGTTTTTGAGGTTACAGCCTTTTAGACAATCATCTATGAAGGGAAGCGAAAAAGATAAGCTAAAATCACGCTTTTATGGTCCTTACCGAGTCATTAGTGAGGTGGGACAGGTTTCTTATGAGCTAGACTATGAAGGAAAATTGATCCTTGAACCTGAATTTGTTCTGGATGTAAATAAGAGATTACATAACAAAGCTATTCCAAAATACTTAATCAAGTGTAAGGGTCTACCACCATAAGACACAACCTGGAAAAGAATTGAAATCTTCAAACACCCTAACCTGAAATTGCTTGAGGTCAAGCAATTAGGGCATGGGAGGACTGTAATGAACCCATAAAGTTGAGGCCACCTGGCCTGGAGGATAGTTTTGGTTGCCAACTATGAAGTTTTATCTCCTTCAAGAAAAATCAAGAAAAGATCAAATTGCTGCCAGCTGAGCAGTCTTATCTTGTGTAGGAAGCAAAGAATCAGATTTTGGTCTTGAAGTTTCTAGTAAAAACCACCGACTTCTTGAAGAAGACCAATTTTGTCTTGTAGTGACAATTGTCTCCTAGTAGGAAATTAGATTTGTTGTCTTGTTATGGCAGTTGTCTCCTAGAAGGAAATTAGATTATTGTTTTGTTTTATTTCTGTTTTGCATCTTCTACCAACTTCTAGAAAGGGGCCAAATCAGATTGTTTACTTGCCTTGCACGACAAGTTAATGAACCACCCCAAGTAGGTATATATAGAAGATCTTATTAGGTTTTTTGGTCATGTTTAATATTTTGGTTTGCCTTTGCGCACGTTAAGGATCTTGGGACGGAACCCCCAAGAGATCACCTTTGCTGTTGTATGTTGTTGTTCGAGCTCTACATGGTCTTGGGACGAAACCCTCAAGAGTTATTCTTTGTTGTGTTACTGTTCGAACTCTATATTGAGTTCTGTGTAATCTGAAAGCTTAAATTACTGTTGTGAACAAATTCTATATCAGTTTCAAATACAAATATATTCCTGAATTTACAGTTATTGGGTAAAACTTGTTATTTAATGATTTGGATCTGCATAAGCATTATTGACTTTCTTTCTTGAATCAATATTGTGTAATTAGTTATTTATTTTGAGGATTAAATAGTTCAGAAAAACAAAATTCAGATCATATAGACCTTAAGGTCTTTATAATTCGAGCAAGAAAGAAGATTTATCAGATTGTAGTCGTGAATGTCCCGGTAAATATGTGTGCAAATTGTGGAATCAATAGTGTTGTAATTGAATTGTTTGACAGAGTTCTTTAAAGAAAGGAATATTTGCTAGTTATTAAGGTTCAAAATGCACTTGTAAATGTGCATACAAATTGCAGATTAATTTAAAGAACAGTGATTTTAATGGTTTGGCGTAACGTCTTAAAGAAATAGGGTCTTATCAGTAGGCAAAACGTGAAACATGGACAACACATGGGCGTGAACAGTTTGAAAGAATGCTCAAAGAGATACCAACTCATGTAAAATGATTGCAAGATATGCATTTAATAGATTTGTTGAACATGCCTTAGAAACTTGCAAGAAAAGGCAATTGACAGTTGTAAAACCATGCGCTCCAACTGTTTGATAAAACGTCTCAAAGAATCATAGTGTCTTAAAGAAATGTGGTTGCGTAGGAAAGCAATGATTATAAGATGCAAGCCTCCTCTTGAAGCAATTTTTGCTATATACTATAGTTTGAATGCTGTGGTAAACGCGCCAATAAGAAATAAAAGTGGAGACAAAGCACTCAAAGTGCTTGTCAGAATATTTCAAAAGAGGAAAGACTGTGCTAGAATTTTTGCAGCAGCCATGAATTGTCGTTCTCTAAATCAGTCTTACCCTTGTGGATAGTCTCATCCATGTTTAGCTCAGAGTCTTGGAAGGAATTCACCTGTAAAGGACATTAATGGCATTGGAACACTTGAATACGATTGTTTTCAGAGTTCTCTCAACAATGTGGCTATGCATCCTCAATTATCTCGCTATGGAACGTTCATAATTGATGATTGTGACATTTTGACCAGTGATGAATGGAATGCACTTTATAAATTCCTTGATGAAGTTCCTTGGAATACAGTCTTTTTTCTAATCACATTAAAACTAGATCATATACCTCATGCCATTCTCTCCAGGTGATCCACGAATTGGGAGAAGCCTACATTCCCATATCAACAATATTATTTATTTGATGGGTGTTCTCTCAAAGTTTATAGGTCTCGAGTTATATTTTTGTAAATAGTGGCTTTTGTCACTCTTTCTTAAGGCCTTGTTTGGTTATCGGATTTGGGGCGGAATTGGGTGTGGAACTTTTGCTTTTTTGTCAAATCCGCCATTTGGTTCGCTAAAATGCAATTCGAGTTTTGGACATTAAAATTCGGTTTTGGCACCAAAATGGGCGGCACTATCTTCCCACCCAATAGGTGGAATATGATTTCATCTTCTGGGTTTTGAAATTAGCTCCGATCTACCAGTCGCCTGCCACAGGCAATTTCCGAAGTGACAGCTCCAAAGCTGAACATATCAGATTCTGTGCTCGGCTTTCCCGTGTATACACGCTCGGGTGCCAGGTATCCATATGTATGCGTAGAGCTTTTTCTTTTCCCTCCACTCTATCATACTCTCGTAGAAGGTTTTGAATATTCTGAGGCCCTTTAAACGTCGAATTCCGTAGATCTGAATTCACAAATCTGGGTTGCCGTTGGAAATTGATCGCTGAGATTTTGAGGCGCTTAAATTTGCTCTATTTTGGCATAAATTTGGTCCAGATTGGTCAAGATTTTGCCTCGAAAGTCCATGGTTAGTGGGATTTCCCAACTTTAAAGTGCTTATATTTTTGCCGATTTTATCAGATGTTAATCTTTTGTTTTTTGGTTGCTTAGCAGTGGACTCATTGTGGTAGCCTTGGATCATTTTTTGGAATCGTAGACGGTTAATTTAGGGGCATTTGTTGTATTAGAACCTGAATATATGATGTAATCTCTGGGATTTTGTTCACACATGTTTGTTATATTAGGATATGACATTCATTTTTGCTTCTGTCTGTAAATACATGCCGTCAGCAACCTTTGGTCGTTGATTGATGTTAGATTTTCTTCTGGTACGCTAATTTTGATGGATTAAGAGTGGATGTCCTTAAAATGACCATGGATATAGTTGATTAAGTTTTAGGTCCAATTTTAGTCATTTTAAATTTGGTGCAACTATTGCAACCAAACGCAGAAGATGGATTGTCTCAGTCATCTTCCCGGTCAACCAAACGGTCCAAACTATCTTCCGAATACACAAAACCAGAATTTCAAAACCTTATTTTGAGATAATCAGATTTTGAGTCAAATTCTAATTCCTCAACCAAACGGGGCCTAAGGTTATCAATTGACTCTTTTGACGCAAAAATTATAAAGTTAATAACTTCATTCAATTTGTGTGAAAATGAGTTAGTTATTAACCGAAAAGAAGTTAGTTACCCAAAAAAGCCTATAAATACAAGGCTATTTCTAATGTAAAGGGGGGAGACTCTTACAGGGGGAAACTTTGGAGAATTTTCTAGAGAAACATTTGGAGAATGTCTAAGTTCATACTTTATACAAAATGGCTTATGAATGTAATGAACCTGACTGACTTTGTTTATTATGACCACTGAAATCTCTATCTTTTATCTTCTAAGACAATATTTTAATGGCTGGATATGTATTTCTAACAATTCACTTTGCAATTTTCACAACAACACCATGCATATATTGAAACTGAATACGAATTTGATAATCCAGCTTGAATATTCAGAATTCATTCCTTATTTCAATTGACTGGATATTACAACTGTTCTAGCAATGCATTCTTATTCGCTAATTAAAATAAAACATTAAAGGAACCTGTATGATCCCGCCATGCTGGGCTGCTGACTCTTGTGGACAGCAAGGCTCGGAATGGGACTATGAAGCCGCCCACCAACTGTTTCGCGCGGGAGTATCACCTCCAAGGCAGCGTTCTAAACTCGGCCCACCATGCTCACGTGTGGCCACACTAGTCTCCTACGTAGCAATAGCAAGAGCTCTCCAACCTGCTGCCACCGCATGGATGCTAGATGGCCACGCAGCCTATCTTCTACCTGCGGACTGTATGCAAGCCCAACGTCAATACCTGGCCACGGCTGGTCAAAAGGTAGCGCCTAAGTGCAAGCTCGGGCTTGCTATAACCCGCACCCTCCCAAGTCGACCACAGCTTGTAACTGGTCAATCGAATTCACAATTCGGTTCAAATGCAAATCTGTAAACTCAGAGAAAGAACCCGCACCCTCAGTGTGCATGCAAACTTCCAGAATTCAGAATCTCTTCACTCGTATACAACATCACGATGAAGAAGCAATTGATCATACAACACGGATCAATTGGTGATTAGTTTCAAGAAGAATCAGTCTTCTGTAAACTAATTTGACCCTTTTAATTCAGCAAGGGCTCAGAAAATGAAGATAATTCTCCAGACCAAGTTTAATAAAAATATATTCGATGATCATCCCAATGAAATGAGCTCATATTTATAATCCATTCTTGGCCACAGTTTCCCAAAAAGAGCTTCAGTTCACAGCTCTTTAAAATAACTTCTAACTTATTATAATAATAAAGTACTATTATAATAATGTGGCTTTATTATTAATTAATATTTTAAAAATATTAATTAATAGATATTAATCAATAAATATAAATTCTGCGATAACTCTCGCATCCACTGCTGAACAGGCCAAACTGTCATAGCCACCCACTGCAATGCCAAAAATAACAACTGCCAAAAATAGACTTAATATAAATAGTAAGTCCCCAGCCAAAGCATTGCGCAACTGAATATCGCCTAGAGTACTAACCATCGCCGATATTGCCTTGCCAGAAATGGAAACTGACCAAACTGACTTACTAGAAATAGTAAGTCCAGACTTACTGAAAATAACAAGTTTGTCCACTGGGACCCTCAAAACTAGGCATCAGCTCACGAGGGTCAGGATGATGAGCTGATCAAGCCACGACCAATACCTGCTAAAAAGGGGGGCATCACAGTCCGCCCTCCCCAAGATCGCTTGTCCTCAAGCAATCGAGTATCTCACTAAAAACCTCCACCAGGATCCCATAAGAAACACGTGACATCCCTGCTATCTCGGAACCAACTGTAAACCCATGACATCAGTAACACCAGTAACATTGCCTGTATCATAACCCCAAGTGCTTGCGCTGATGAAGTGGAGATCTGGACATTCCCAGGCGATGACTCAACATGAGAACTCATTATACCAACCTTCACTGACTCTCCCCAGTCATCCTAAAACCAATCCATCTTAGGCACAAACCATCTCTGCACCAGATGTAAATCCCGAACATGTGAGTCAAAAATGAAGTTGTAAACACTCAACACAGTATAGACTCGATCCCCAGTAGGATCATCATTGTCCCCATCCTCATGCTGTTGTGATGACTCCTGAATCTCATCTGTGTAAACCCACAATCCGCGGTTCACTGCCCCCTTTGGCCTCAGAGCACAAGTATGACCTTTAGAGAAAGGCCCCTTGCACCAAAAGCAAAATTGTCTCCTCCTTAGGTCCTCTCTGGAAACATCATCAAATCTTTCCGTTGACTTGCCCTTGTCCTCAACAACTGACGGAGACTCCTCATCAACAGGTGGAGCCCCAGATGACTTCGGGGCACCCTTGCTTCGAGATGATGCCTCAAGATCTCGGGCCTTCTTCGTCGCCTCCTGCAAAGTGGGTGGGTCCAAAGACTTAACCCATCCACGGAGTGGCTCTGCTAACCCCTCCAAAAATAACATCACTCTCCTTCGCTCTGATTTATCATACACCATGACACATATGCGCTGAAACTTGCTGATGAAGCTCTCTAGACTAGCTGTCTGCCGCAACTGAGCCAATTCCCTGAAATAAACCGCTGGGTCCTTTTTGGTTAAGCGCTCGATCAACCTGTCTACAAACTCCTAATAGTTAGTAATTTGGTCATGATGTAGCGATCTCAATCCATGGTACCACCAGTCATGTGCAGTCCCATCTAAATGCAAAACTGCGAATCTAATGGCGTCCTCCTCAGTCATCGGACGCAAGGCGAGGTAGGTGTCGAGCTTGTGGATCCAAGCTCTAGTAGTGACCCTACCGCTGCCATCAAAATGCGCTAGCATCATCTTGCTAGCCACCTGTCTCAAATCATTCTGCCCCATCCTCTGTCTATCCTGTGCTGGTCTTCCCCTTGAGTGCTCCCGTTTTTGTGTCAAGTATCTATCAAAATTCAGATTTTGCTTCAAGGTTGGAGGAAGGGCATCCCATTCAGCATAGTGTGTGACTATATCATCGACAAAAGGGATATTTTCAGCATCAGCACTGACTGCATCAGTCTCTAGTCTCATAAATCTGGGCCTTTGGGGTCTGTACTGATCTCCCCTACCTGCCCTATCTACTTTGTCATCCCTCCGTGCTCTGTGCTAATAATCCCTGTACCTATCATCAGTCTGCGATCTCTGTGATGCGATAGAAGCATCATGCGATCTCTCCCTACTCTGGTTCCTTGGTAGTACTATCCGACGCAAGGTGTCAGAAAGCTCATGTAATACATCAGCTACATGATGTTGTCCTGCTGCTAGGTTCCTAAAAGTTTCTCTAGCCTCTCTGTCTATCTCTACTTCAGTGGCACCTATATGTCGCGCAGAGCCTACAAAACCACCTGAACTACCTGGGTTACCAAGTACTGAACCAAATTGAATATCTGCATCCCCTTCATTGGGTGTGGGTGAATAACCTCTTCGTTGATAATGCCTACCAAGAATAAATCTCCTCTCATCTGCCATAATTGAATTCCCTAAACAATAATAATAAATAGTGAACCCGATTTCCTTGCAGGCTGGTAGAAAACCTGGCTCTGATACCACTGTAATGAGCCTTACTGGCTCTGTTTATTATGACCACTGAAATCTCTATCTTTTATCTTCTAAGACAATATTTTAATTGTTGGATATGTATTTCTAACAATTCACTTTGCAATTTTCACAACAACACCATGCATATATTGAAACTGAATACGAATTTGATAATCCAGCTTGAATATTCAGAATTCATTCCTTATTTCAATCGACTCGATATTACAACTGTTCTAGCTGTCCATTCTTATTCGCTAATTAAAATAAAACATTAAAGGAACCTGTATGATCCCGCTATCCTGGGCTGCTGACTGTTGTGGACAACAAAGCTCGGAATGGGACTGTGAAGCCACCCACCAATTGTTTCGCACGGTTGTATCACCTCCAAGGCAGCGTTATAAACTCGGCCCACCATGCTCACGTGCGGCCACATTGGTCTCCTACGCAGCAACAACAAGAGCTCTCCAACCTACAGCCACCGCGTGGATGCTAGATGACCAGGCAGCCTGTCTTCTACTTGCGGACTGTATGCAAGCCCAGCGTCAATACCTGGCCGTGGCTGGTCAAAAGGTAGCGCCTAAGTGCAAGCTCGGGCTTGCGATAACCCTCACCCTCCCAAGTTGACCACAACTTGTAACTGGTCAATCGAATTCACAATTCGATTCAAATGCAAATCTGTAAACTCAGAGAAAGAACCCGCACCCTCAGTGTGCATGCAAACTTCCAGAACTCAGAATCTCTTCACTCGTATACAACAGCACGATGAAGAAGCAATTGATCATACAACAACGATGAATTGGTGATTAGTTTCAAGAAGAATCAGTCTTCTGTAAACTAATTCGACCCTTTTAATTCAGCAAGGGCTCAAAAAATGAGAGATAATTCTCCAGACCAAGTTTAATAAAAATATATTCGATGATCATCCCAATGAAATGAGCTCATATTTATAATCCATTCTTGGCCACAATTTCCCAAAAAGAGCTTCAGTTCACAGCTCTTTAGAATAACAACTTCTAACTTTATTATTATAATAATAAAGTATTATTATAATAATGTGGCTTTATTATTAATTAATATTTTAAAAATATTAATTAATAACTATTAATCAATAAATATAAATTCTGCGATAACTCCCGCATCGACTACTGAACAGGCTAAACTGACATAGCCAAAAACTGTGTCTGTACAGAGTCTGGAACTTCACTATTGATTCAAAATGTAACAAAAATAACATCCAACCCTTGGACAACGCCAAGAAAGTCCTTAAATAGGCTTCCTCTTCCTTAGACAATCATTCAAACCGATTGAAAACTGATTTTGGACACAGCAGCTTTTTGGGAAAAGTTGTCAAGCAACTTTCAAAAGTTGCAAATGTTGCTCAAGCAACATTTTGCATTTTTTTTACAGTTTTTCTTTTTCATGACTCCAACTCCATAGATGGACTAAAAAAGGTCAGAAACCATGTCCTAGGACTCAAAACACCCCAAAGATGTCCTTCTAAGCCCTTTGACTTCCCAACACACACTTTGACTCATTTTGTCCAATAGGACATTACAGAGGTCACTTGGACCAAAAACCTCACAACTCGGACACAATTACTCCTAAAGTATTCCAAAATCACCCTAAACTTTCCTAAACTACCTTAGCAACTATGAGAAAACATTTCACAACAAAATGAAGGACTTTAACCCTAGGTGCTCCTGCACCAATAAGGCATATTATAGATACAAGACTTTGGGTTCAGCACCTTTGATACTTCTTTTTCTGCAATTCCTTCTACTTGGTCTACTCCTATGTAGCAACATGATTTGTCTTCCATGCCAACCTCTTTGCTGGCTAGAGACAAGCATGCTTCCCTGAGTAGATCCCATATTTCTTCAAAGACTTCACAACCTCTAGTGGTGTCTTTTGTTCCTCGAATTGTGCCTAACATAGGAAGGGGGAAAGCCCATGTGTTGTATAAGTCTAAACTTTAGGTCTTTCAAATTTCAGTTCTTCCTATTGTCCCTCGTCCTACTTGTATGGAAAAGGGAAAAATTCTTTCGAGCTTGGTTCTTTGTAATGTCCCTTCTTGTAGATGCCCTAGTTTTTGCTCTATATCTCAATTTCCAAGTAGAACAAGAAGTAGAATAGAATTAGTAATGTTATGTACCTTGGTGAGATCCTACAATATGTTAGGAAATCATTGAAACATAATCCACAAAATAGATCTTCCTTGTTAGAGATATTAAAACATAGATTATTGCAACTAGTGTTAGGGACATTAAATTAACCACAAGATATATTTAGTTTATTGATGGACTCCAACCACAAGAGAGGCAAGATAAGGGGTGTATTAGGGTGCCTTAACAAATCCTCTACGAGAGGCCCAAGATTTGATTACTATTCCTCTTGGCCTCATGTGGCTCTTTCCATCCACATGAGGGGGTGTACCTACCTAGTGGGGTGCGCATAATCCATTACCCCTCTACTGTAGACCTAGGAGCTGACTATTATCCCTCTTGGCCTCATGTGTCTCTTTCATCGAGATGAGGGTGTGTATCTAGTGAGAGATTCATAATCCGTTGACCGTCTGCACTTGACCCAAGAGTCATTATTTTCCCTCTTGGCCTCATGTGGGTCTTTCCATCCAAATGAGTAGGGTGTATCTAGTGAGAGATCCATAATCCATTAACCCTCTACACTAGACCAAAGAGCCAATTATTATCCCTCTTGGCCTCATGTGGCTCTTGCCATCCAAATGAGGGGGTTTATGTAGTGACAGATCCATAATATGTTAACATTCTACACTAGACCCAAGAGTCAATTATTATCCCTCTTGGCCATATGTGGCTCTTCGCCATCCAGATGAGGGGGTTTACCTAGTGAGAGATCCATAATCCATTAACCCTCTACACTAGGCCCAAGAGCAGATAACCATCCCTCTTGGCCTTATGTGGCTCTTGCCATCCATATGCGGAAGTGTACCTAGTGAGGTTTCCATAATCCATAAATCCTCTACCCTAGGCTCAAGAGCCGATAACCATCCCTCTTGGCCTAATGTGGCTCCTGCCATCCATATGAGGGGATGTACCTAGTGAGGTGTCCATAATCCATTAATCCTCTACCCTAGGCCCAAAAGCTGATAACCATCCCTCTTGGCCTCACGTGGCTCTTGCCAGCCATTTGAAGGGGTCTACCTAGTGAGGAGTCCTTAGGAGAATAAATGAATAAATTAAGATATTAACAAGCATCTCTAGGGATTTCTTTCATGTGGCCTTATTGTTTGTTTTGTTTTGGAATTAGTATTGGAGGTTGCACTTATCATTGTAACTTCTATTTACTTCTGTATTTCTAAGTTGCTCTTTAGAAATGGTTCAGATAAAACTAAGATGTGGGAAATTTCAAGAAGGCTATGCACATACACTCTGAAATAGGGTTGTAATGAATTTCCCTCCAATTAATTGTTGAATCTAACAAATACTAGGTTACAGCAATATGGCACACCAAAAAGAGACAGTCTTTGCTTGAAGTATGCCCTGATAAATATCATTAGTTCATCATTCACTTTAGGATAGTATGTTGATGGAAATGGTTTTTGCTTGTATTTATTCTTTAGAAGGCATGTTTAATAATGTAAGTTTATTCTTCTAGAATATTGTTTATTGTCCTTGGAATGTCAATTTGAATTTTACTGTCATTTTTTAAATAAATACTGCTTGCATGACTTAGAAAATTTAGTTTCTTGTAACTGTAGTAAATATTTCTTATTCTGTAACAATTTCTCAGGCAGCAGATTCTTTGAGGGGAAGTTTCTCTGACACGAATGCTAGTGAGATAGCAGCATTCATATCATATGCGCTAGCTTTTCCAACAAATTTCCAAGCTCTTGTGGACACTTACGATGTAGGCTGTGTATTTATATTTGATGCATGTGAGTCTCTTTATAATTGTTGACAGCTGACACAATGAGAGTGTTTATGGCAGGTCATGAGAAGTGGCGTACCTAATTTTTGTGCCGTTGCTCTTGCCCTGCATGATTTGGGGTGTGTTATGCTAATTTTTGTATTCTTGTTCATGTGCTGCAATTTTTTTATGTTGATGCATATTTTGATATGGCCAAAAAGATGCATAGTGTGTTATGCATTAAATGCCGTTAGTGCGTTCACAACTTTATACATCTTTCCTCTCTATTAGAAAGTTGTGTAGCCAATGTATTTGTTCTAATGATATATTAAAGGTGTGGTTGATCCCAAACTTTTTGGTTGGTAAATGAGAGATAAATGAGAGCTATCCTTACATTCTTATTGTTGAGAACACGGTTATACTTTTTTTGGGGGGGGGGGG
>MU227714.1:644572-659373 GCA_018584345.1 Thuja plicata | reverse complement strand
CTTATCAGGATCCATACGCACACCATCTGCACTAATGATGTGTCCCAAATAGAGCAGCTCCGTCATTCCCAACGCACACTTAGATTCCTTGGCATATAAGGAATCCCTCTCCAATATACTCAGTACTGTGTCCAGATGTGCCGCATGGTCATCCCAAGTCTTGTTGTAGACTAGGATGTCATAAAAAAAAACCAGTACAAACCTTCTCAGCTGGCTGTGGAATACCCTGTTCATCGTGAACTGAAAAGTAGCCGGTGCATTCGTCAAATTGAAGGGCATGACAAGGAACTCAGTGCCCACAGTGACATCTGAAGACTGTCTTTTCTATATCCTGTTCCCGAGCTCTGATCTGGTGATACCCAGACCTCAAATCAATCTTCGCGAAACACTGTGCTCCATGCAGCTCATCAATCAACTCGTCAATCCGTGGAATGGGGTATCGGTTCTTAATAGTTCTCTTGTTTAGCATTCGATAATCAATACACATGCGCAAGGTGCCGTCTTTCTTCTTCACTAGAACAACTGAAGAAGCAAAGGGGGATTTACTCGGCCTAATGTGCCCCATCTCGAGTAACTCCTATATTGTCTTTTTGATCTCATCTTTCATCCGTTTTGGATGCCTGTAAGGGGTGATCATGACGGGCTTGGTGCCCTCCTACAACTCTATAATGTGCTCAGTTCCCCTATCCGGAGGTCTACCCGTAGGTAAGTCTCTAAACACCTTATCATGTTTAGTTCTCAACTGCTGAATGTCTGGGTGATATGTGAATTTATCTGCATGGTCTAATGATGGCATCAGCCTACACTCTACTGCCCAGTCTACCTCATCCTCATGACATACTAAACGCTGCATCCGCCTGAGTGAAATCTGCTTGAGCCCCTCCTCTCTGATGGCCTTAAGCACTTGTGGTTTCCCCTCTGAGATAAACCTTATCTCCATCTTCTCTGTACTGATATAGATGTCCTTAATGGTATGTAACCAGGCCATCCCTAAAACCAAATCTGTACCACCCATATCCACTGTGTAGAAGTCTGCCTTAAAGGCATAAGTTACCAGTTTGACTGGTAAGTCAGTCACCATCTTTTTACACTTCAAAGCGTAACCATCCGCTACCTGTACTCTCAATCCAGCAAAATCCTCTGTCTGGATACCTCTGTGAGTTACCAAACGAGAGTTAATAAAATTATGCGTGGCTCTAGTATCAAAAAGAGCAATCACCCTCTATCCAGCCAGTAGACCATGTAATCTGAAATCTCCCTCTTTCTTCATACTGGAAAGATATGCCACCTTGAGGTGTGATGTATCACCCTCTTCTTTTGTGTGCCCCTCAACTTCCTTAATACCTTGTCCCTCATCAGTCAACTCCTCTGTGTACTCAGGAACATCCTCATCATCATAAAACCACTCCATCATCTTGTGCTTACCCTGGGGTTTCATAGGACAATTATGAGTAACATCATAGGGCCCCCAATAGTAAAAACAAAGTTTCTTCCTCCTTAGATCATTAAGTGTTTCTTGGTCTAAGGGTTCTGCCATAGGATGTTTAGATTCTGATTTTTCTTCCCTTCTTGGGGTTGTCCTATCATAGGGTGGTCTTGAAGGTCTTGCAGCAAACTGTCTTCTGGGTGCAGAAGCCTCGAGATCTCTAGCCTTCTTCATGGCCTCATGCAGTGATAGGGGATCTAGGGATTTAACCCATCCTCGTAGTGGTTCAACTAGTCCCTCTAGGAATAGCATCACCCTCCTCCGCTCTGAGATGTTGTACACCACCACTGATATGCGCTGAAACTCACTAATGTAGGCCACTAGGTTGGCCATCTGTCGTAACTGAGCCAACTCCCTGAAATAGACCTCGGGGTCTTTCCTGTTGAAGCGCTCAATCAATCTATCCACAAACTCCTGGTAGATAGTAATCTGATCATGGGGTAGTGACCTCAGTCTGTGGTACCACCAGTCCTGTGCGGAGCCATCTAGGTGTAAAACTGCGAATCTAATAGCATCCATCTCGGTCATCAGTCGTAGTGCAAGGTAGGTATCGAGCTTGTGGATCCAAGCTCTAGCAGTGACCCTACCGCTGCCATCAAAGTGTGCTAGCGTCATCTTGCTAGCTACCTGTCTCAGATCATTATTTCCCATCCTTTGCCTATCCTGTGCAGGTCTTCCCCTAGCATGTTCTCGTTTCTGAGTCAAATAACGGTCAAAATTTAAGTTTTGTTTCAAAGCTGGAGGAAGGGCATCCCATTCGGCATAGTGTGAGACTATGTCGTCAGCAAAAGGGGCACTCTCGTCATCAACACTGGCTGTGTCAGTCTCTGGCCTCATAAATCTGGGCCCTTGGAGCCTGTACTAATCTCTCCTATCAACTGTCCTGTCAGCTCTCTCATGTCTCGGTGTCCGAGGCTCATAATCTCTGTGTCGGTCATCAACCCGTGACCGATGTGATGCGACAGAAGCATCACGTGATCTCTCCCTGCTCAGACCTCTAGGAAGAGTGAACTGTCTCAGTGTGTCAGAAAGCTCATGTAATACATTAGCTACATGATGCTGGCCTGCGGCTAAGTTCCTGAAGGTTTCCCTAGCCTCTCTATCTCTGCCTCAGTGGGCCCGACCTGGCCTGCTAGCCACCTGCATTGTTATCCGCACCTAGCACCGTACCAAACTGGATATCTGCATCATCCACATTTGGTGGAGGCGAATGGCCTCGCTTGTAATAATGTCTGCCAGGAATAAATCTCCTGTCGTCTGCCATAAATAATTCTCTAAATAATAATAAAAATTAATGGACCCTATTTCCCTACAGGCTGCCAGTAAACTGCTCTGATACCACTGTGAAGAGCCTAAGTCGCTCTACTAGTAATTAAATCAATATTGCAGCTATAAATAGTGATATGACCAATGGATATCCTTTTATTTATTCAAATTAAATCAAATGATAATTGTTCAATGAAATATACATCCAACTTGGCTTAATTCAGTGTTGCTAGAATCCAGAAATATTTAAAAGTTCATCACTTATTATACTAATGCAATTAATAGAAGGAAGAACCTGGTATCAATTAAGGCAGTGCCGGAGTTGAATGCCAGCTACCTTTGCCTCCTTCCACGCAGCTCTCTAATATGCTTCCCTACGAGCTGCTAATGATCGCGCTATCCTTTCACCGCGCGTGAAGTCTACCACAACACTCTCAGCGTGCAAGAAGCCTCATTAATACCTAACGCGGCCTGCACTTGTTGGACACGGGCCTCCTTAACTCCTAATGCGGCCGACACTGTTGGCCACGACCTGTATTCTTGCAATGGCGGCTTGACTATGTATTGCGGCCAACATATGATCCAAACGGCCTCAGCTATTAGCATCTCTAGTTCAGATCGTGACCCAGCTGTCACTCACGTGCCTTCTCAGATAAACAAAATCGTATTCAGGAAACGATTTTTACACTGTCCAGTAATTACTCAATGTGAAATCGCACCTCCAGTGTGCTTGCAATAAATTGATAATTCCTCTTTCCTCCAGCCATAGTCGAACAGTAAGAAGGAAAAGAACAATTGATTATATAACAACAATCAATTGAATATCAGTCCAAGGAAGAATCAGTCTTCCAGATCCAATTTGACCCTTATATATCAGCAAGGGCTCAGAATCAGAGAGACAATTCTCACAACCAAGTTTTTAATAAAATGTATTCGATGATCAACTTCACAAATGAGCCCGAATATATAACTCCTTGGATGCAAGAGTTTTTAAAAAACATTTCCAATTAACCAGTCTTCAATATGTCAACTTCTAAAAGCATTATAATAATAATACTTTATTATTATAATACTATAGTCAATTTATTAATTAATAACATATTGTCATTAATTAATATCAATTATGCCTCTGATGACGATTCCTGCATCCACTGTTAAAATAGCTGATCAACCTGGTCTTCAACTGCACTGCCAGAAATAGGACTGGCCTCCAACTGACTTACTATAAATAGTAAGTCCAAAAATAGAAAGGCCAGAAATAGAATCTGAACGCTAAGACCCTCAAAACATACTGTCAACTCACGAGGGTCGCGCTGATGAGTTGACCATATTCAGGTTCCCAGAACCTGCTAATTTGGGGACATCACATGATCATAGTCCACACAGTAAATTTCTCTCATAAATCTGGTCACAAATCTGACTTTGAAAGGTATAAGTCTTTTTCCCTTTGTAAGTTTGATCAAAACATGGCAATATCTTCACATAGGTTTCTGCTCTTACTTCTAGTTCTCATACATGAACTTCATATAATTATGATTTTATACATGGGCAGCATCTCTTCTTAAAATAGATCTGAAATACTCTTCTTCTTCACCCCTTTATTTCTTCTATATCTGCTTAATACTTTTGCGCTGCTTGAATGATATTTCTTTATTCCACACAACACTTACATATCTCAATCACACTTCACAAAAGTGATTATCTACCTTTAAATCTAGAAGTAATACTCCTTTGAATAGATACTTCTTGAAGAGACATGGCCTTCTATTTTTTTTTTTGGGTCTATTGGCCTTCTATTTATTAATTGCTGCTTTTTTTTAAATAATAATTATTGTTTTTTACCAACAATATTGTATCCCAGTTGCTTATGCTGCATATAAAGAGTTGCTTATGTTTAGAATAAAATCACACTTCTTAAACAAATTGCTTCTTCTCATTAATCAAGACACCTCTTCAAAAACATAAGATATTAATTCTTTTGCTTATCTTAATAGATTGCTATTAGTCAGCCAGCATATTGGTTTGTTTGCATAAGACCTTATTAATCGCATTTGTTTTCCTCACAAAAAATCGCTGCTTCCTAACAAATCGTTGTCTACTTTTGTTCTTTTCTGTTTTTTTGTCATTGTTTATTTTTTTTTGTCTTATTTTTGTTGTCTCATTTGTTTTCTTTACTAATTAATTTTATGAACTTGATGTTAATCGCTGTCATTTGGAGATCACTGCTTTTGTTTCTCATACTAATTGCTGCTCTTTGTAATTATGGTTCTTAACTTTAATCGCTGCATTCTATTAACATGCTTCTCATTTAATAGATAATGTAATCACTCTATATTAACTAATAATGCCTTTGCAGAGCATGTTCGCTGCTTCTGAATGTTAATTAAGTCTGCTCCCTATCATCAACTATTCCCTCAACCATAATCTCTGCTCTATGTAACATATTCATTACTGCCTTAATAATAATTTGAATCACTGCTTTTTGCATATGCACCATCATGTTTTTGTAATGTCCCTTCTTGTCTCCTTACATAAATTTCCTGCAAAACTATCATTAGTAGAGATAATATATAATATTCAACCCATTAATTCTGTATTCTAAGTTAGTAAGGGGGATTTGATCCTAAGAGCTGCCTCTAGGTCGGGCTTCACAGGATTCCAAGTTCTCCGCTTGAAGGATATAGGATCCATTCTAAGCAACCTGGACTATCGACACGTCTTCCCATAGAGCACTGCTCCTAAGGTTCTCTTGGAAACGATAGACGTTATCCAAGCCTATGCATATGCATATGACTGGTATCAGTATATATACTGCCTACATGAGATTATAACAATCTCAAATTGGCAACGGGATTATACCAGTCTTGAATTGCCATCAATTTCAAATTGGCAATGGGATTATATCAATCTTGAATTGCCATTAACTCTCAAATTGGCAACGGGACTATATCAATCTCGAATTGCCATCAATTCTCAAATTGGCAACGAGATTATATCAATCTCGAATTGCCATTAAGTTGATCTCTATTTAGCTTGGATCCCAAATGAATATAAGATTCATATGTCCGAGCTAATAGAGGGAGTTTGAATATAAAATTCATTATCATTATTAATAAACATAATATAAAATTTATTAATATCATCTATATTGATAATGCCATTTTTTAATAAAATCTAAAATATCTCTTTTAATTAATAAAATTTATCCATCACACAAATAATCCTAAATGTCTATATTGAATTCATAACATATAGAATTATCTATAGTCTTGAAGAATGATTTATCACATTTATTATTTGGATGTATGGGAATTTCCTAATTCCATAAATGTATAAGTGTGCCTTCACATATACATATACATATATATATATATATGTATTTCTAATTATTAATATTAATTATGTATTATGAATATATTTCTTTATATATATATTAGCCACCACCTTCTTATATATAATATGTAGATATATTTCTTATAAATATATATTATGAACATAAACTTAAAAAAGAATAAACCTTACGTACCTTTTTCATAGGAAGGAAGATTCCTTATTTGTTTACCTTGATTCTTTCTATGTGGGTAACTTTTTCTCATTACATGATTTTCTCCTTATTTTTTAGTGGTTTCTTTCCATATAAATATGCTCTTCTTTTTTATTTCCATGTTTTTTTGGCTTCTTTCTCGTGCATGTATTTTTTCTTATTAAAAAATGTTTTCTTTTTTTTATATACCCTTTATTCCGCACATGTATTCCCCCTTTATATGCCCACGAATGAGTATGACTCAAGGCAACTTCTCATTGTCAGTGAAGGGGTGCCGACGTAATGTTATTTAATTTTTTATATTATTAATGATAGTGTTGATTAATTTATTTCATTCATATATTTGTTTCCATCAGATGAATATTATATTAGTATATTATAATCAATTTTTGTTAAATATTATTAACATTATCAATAATGTAATTAGTGTATATATATAATTATTATTTACTTAATAACATTATTATATAATTTATCAATAACATTATTATTTGGTAACATTTGAATATTATTTATTTATTCATAATATTTATTAATGTTAGTGACTTATATATTTATATAAGGATTTAAATACATATCTTTATTCGGAGCAATGTATATGCATTAAATATATATTCATATTGTACATGGACCAGTACAATGTTATCTATTGTAATTTTACACAATTAGTCTAGTAATTATAATTTTATAATTTATTAATATTATTATTATTATTATTTTTAAATCTTATTTCAGAATGGGGATATCACAGTTTTGGAGTTGATCTTCTTCTGGATTGCTGTCTTTCATTTCATTATGATTGTTGTTCTTTTATTTGTTGGGTATCACTTTCTTGATCAGTGCTAACATTTGCTGACTTTATGAGTTGCTCACTTCTCACTGTATGAATCACTTTTTTTTCCCTTAAAATCACTGCTATATAACGGACCCCTTGCCACCTTATGGCTGAAGATTTCTCGTTGCATCATGGTGTTGACAGATATTTCAAGATAACTGAATATTAATGCTCTTAGGCATTATTTCTTGCTCAATACAAGTGTATATCACACATGAAATGTATAGTATGACAAAAATGTGCTTCATCAATGATATAGTACTACAATAATCTAT
Source organism: Thuja plicata (assembly GCA_018584345.1). Taxonomy (NCBI): domain Eukaryota; kingdom Viridiplantae; phylum Streptophyta; class Pinopsida; order Cupressales; family Cupressaceae; genus Thuja; species Thuja plicata. The sequence continues at coordinate 651,967 of MU227714.1, read as the reverse complement.
ACTGAACACCGTTGACATCAATGATAATCTTTCCAATATCTTTACATGAGTGCCCTTGACATCAATGAATATTTCCAAGAGTATCATATTGAACACACAATATACGTGGAAATCCTTACGGGAGAAGACCAGGGCAAAATAGCTTTCTTATATATAAGAAACTTCTTTCACAAATTTGTAAATATCAACTCACTAGAGGCACCGACGCCTCATTCAATTCGTGAGTGCTTAACCCACTAGAGGCACCAACCCCTCATTCCAATTCGTGAGCACTTGCGCACTAGAGGTACCAACCCCTCATTCTAATTCGTGAGCACTTGCCCACTAGAGGCACCAACCCCTCATTCTAACTTCACCTTGACAATGGTTCTTCTACAACAGATGATGAATACTTTAATTCTCTTCTTCAAACAGTTATTACTTGGCCATGAATCTGCCACAGAATGGTCACAATCTTCAGTTCAAAATCTGCTATGAACTCCTCATATTCTTTTCATCAAATCTGATTATATTTCCTTAGAAATTTGCATATATCTTTGCCACCACATCTGAATACCTTATCCTTTATAAATCTGCTACAAATGCTTCACAAATCTTCTCATTGTCCTTGACTCAAATCTGCATAAGATATTATATGAAGGCACCTACACACTTCTCAATCATCTCCTCATATTACTCCAACATGTCTCTTCACCAAGAGAGGCAACCCTTCACAAATGTGCTTTCATTTTCATTTCTTCTTTGCAGTAGTAAATCTGAATTAAATATATCTTTTATATCTTGCTCACTCTACCTTCAAGTTTCTTTATGAAGGGATACATCTCTTCATATTAGTCTTTTTGTGAGTCACATCTACTTGTAAACTAAATCTTTGCAACATAATAAACTTTTCTTCTAAATGAATCAAATCATTTGGACAAACAAATCGCACCATAATACAAGATGAATTAAACAAAGAACTTGTATATTAAACTCTTCACAACCTCCCATAAATCATACTTAGTCATCTCTTTACAAGTTTGTTTGCACATTAAACAAGAAAACACCACCTCACTTAATTGGCCACCATTTGTTTAATAACTCTGAATTGCATCTCTATTAATTGCTGCCACTTAACAGATTGCATGCTTTGAAATATGTTTCATTCTGTTTAAGGAAACAAATCGTATCATTCTCTTAATGTATTTATTAGTGCTACTTCCATTGTCCCTAATGAAGTTGCTTCCATTGTCTTTAATTAAGTCGGTTCCATTCTAAGCTCTGCCTTTTACAATAATATTATTCACGTCCTAAATAAGGTTGCCGACTAATGATCTTTGCTTCCAATTAATATAAATTGTTTTCCACGTGCTTCTTTTCCTCAAACAAGTCGCACCCTCCACAAGTTTATTTGCTGTTCATTTCAAAAAATAGAATCAACTTTTAATCACTGTTGTATGCTTGCTGTCTCTAATCACATTGTGAATTTACTTCACTGCATATTATCTTTATCGCTGTTTCTTATATTATATCAATCCTTATTGATAACCTCTCGCTGGTAGCATGACTTCATTAATAATATAGAATTTGTCTTCTTATTGCTGTAGATAAACTGATCATGGTGAATTCTATTCACTGCTCACAATGAAGGAGTCAATGCATTATCTTAATCTTCTTTCAAATTCCTTATCTCTTGTCTTGATTGCTAAACATATCACCACCTTTTAAAATTGCTACTTATTAATTGTTGTTTTAACTAACAAACTATAATGAAGTCGGCCATTATAAGAGAAGCATTTAAACATAGAATCGGCCACCAAATCAAGTCAGCTATCTTGTTTCATAAAGTCAGGTATGTTGATGTTCATCATTATAGATTGTTGCTTCTCATCTAAATTGCTTTCTTTATGACTTATTTAGGTCTTCAATGTACTCCAAGTCTCTTCTCAGAAATGTCAAGTCATGTCTTATTGTTGCTTAAATATATCACTCCAATCATTTTGACATCAATGACAATTTTTCTAATTAATGTCCATGGAATGCTCTTGACATCAATTAGAATATTTTCAACACTTATGTTGGGCAGGGTGTTTTTTTTGTGGTGGGGAAAATTTTATTAGAATAATATCTCCGTATAATTATTTATTTAATGGTCAATATTGTGTATCTTGTAAATATTAGAATGTTTCTAATATTCTTTTATTCTTTCGTTATTAGAATGTTTCTAATGTCTCTTTTGTAATCTATATAATGAGCATCTTGCTCATTCAATAATCATCCAATATTTTTACCAATTAGTTTGTCTAATATGGTATCAAAGAGAGATTATTCGAAAATTTATAATTTCCTAATCAAAATTATCTGTTCTAAATTTTTGAAATTATTCCAAGCCTATCCTTTTTGTAGGAATTAGTTTTGTAAAACCTGTCTAGGGCTTTCGCGTCAGTCTTGATGACATTTTTGCACCATTTTTTTGCGCCATTTATGGTCGCCTATGCTCTCAATTGCCTTCTTGCTTCCATAACGCTGGTTTACTTGTAACCACCAAACCACACTCGTGGTCGTTTCTGCAAAACGACATCAGTTTTCTGTCATTCTTCTGCCTACTCGCGTTGGTTCTAGATGCGTTTTTCGACCATGGCTATGGTCATTTTTACAGACTCATCCTCTTAAAAGGTTCAACCGACCACTATGTGGTCGTTTTTCTTTATTCAAACCCATTTTTATGGCAGATGCGTGCCGTTTTTCTACACGCCTGGATGCCTACATCTTCCTGCGACGTCTTTCTCTGCACATTTCGACCATTCTTTGGTCGTTTTATGATCTTTCTTTGCATATTTCAACCTTTTCTATAGCCGCCTAGGGTTTTACAAACCCTTCATTTTTTCTCTGTGGCCAACACTTAGAATTTTTGTGAAGATTTTTTGCATCTTTCTTCAGTTGTCTAGGGTTTTTCTGAAACCCTATTTTTTCTGCTTCTATTCGAATTCAGAGAACAAATTCCTTTTGGGTTTTTTGAGAACTTCTCTGGGTCTTCCCAAAATTTTGCCTTGGGATCTGTGCTCGACAATTTGCTATTTTGTCTCAAAATTTGTGCCTATTTTTCTACATCAGCCTTATTCTCAACGTGATTTGCATGTGTTATACGTCTTTTGCCTTAGTATTTGTGCTGCCATTTGGTCAACCACTTTTTACCCTAGTCTTCTACAATGGCATCTTTGATGAATCTTCTACTTGAGGGGAGTTAGAAGTTAAATGACAAAAACTACAATACTTGGAAACAACGTATGATGACAGTCTTTGAATACTGCTGTCTTGACAACATTGTTCTAGGCAAGACTAAACATCTTGAAGAAGGCAAAGAGCAGGATAAATTTGATGAGTAGAATTGAGAAGCTATCATGCTCATCAAACTTTCTGTCACTGATGATCAGCTCCCGCAGGTTCCTTTCGGTAAGACAGCTGCAGAAATTTGGAGCCATCTGAAAGGTTTGCATGAAACCTCAGACAAAAGCCGTGGTTTCTTTCTGAAGAACATGCTCTTGTCGATTATGATGAATGATCAGGTATCCCTACAGGAGCATCTCAATAAAATCAAGGATATCCGTGATCAGTTGGAAGCCATTGGACACAAAATGGAAGAAGAAAACATGGTGGTGATCTCCCTGAAGAGTCTCCCATCTTTCTATGAGCACTTTATTGAAACTCTCAACATTGCTTCCACTCATTCTGATGTTTCGTTTTCCGATCTTTGTATAATTCTTCTACAACAAGATCGCTGGAAACAAGAATTTGGCTGTGGAACGAGCTCATCTTCTAACACTCGAGTCTTCTCAGCTAGATCCACAAGAAACTATCAATTCTCTCAGTCTTCTCAGCAAAATCCTTCTGCTCAGTCATCGAAGGCCCAAAGAAGAAAAATGTTCAGTGCAACTAGTGCCATCAGTTTGGTCATATGAAGTTGGAGTGCCAGAAATGCTTAGCTGCTCAAGCCAAGCAATCTACTTCACAACCTCAAGCGCATGCTATGGAGCACACTGAGCCAGGTGAATCTGGCTTTTACACCTTCATGGCTAAAAGACCTGCATATCATGTAAAATCCTCTGCTTGGTATATTGATTCAGGTGGTTCCCGTCACTTCACTCATCTCTGGGATTGGTTCACAGATTTCTAGCTATTCTCAGATTTAGCTATTTTTAGAGAAGAGTACACCGTTGTTGAAAGAGGCAATATCCAGATAAAGTCTAGAGGAATGAAACTGATTTTCCTTGATATGTATATGTTCTAGGCATAAGCTCAGTGTTATCTCCATCAGTTAGATTTTGAGTCATTTTCCTCGGCTTGACATGACCTTCAGTTCACATTAGTGCAGTATCATTGATCGAGAAACTCAATCCACAGTTGTCGTTGGTGTTTAGGATCATGGTCTTGTCAGACTTGTTGACTCTGAGGATTCTAAGGAGCTTTCTATGGCAGCCCATCGCTCCTCTATTAGTACTCTCTGGCATCAATGGTATGGGCACTTGAATGTGTTCTATCTTTCTTAGCTTGTTCGGGAAGATCTTGTCACTGGATTGCCGGAGATTCAGACCCAGAATCTTGGAGTTTGCGGAGCATGTCAGGCTGGGAAGCAATATCGCACTCCTTTTTCCGATGGCGACTCCTGGAGAGCTTCTAAGGTATTACAACTAGTCCATGTTGATGATTGTGGCCCTATGGTTACTCCCTCTGTTACTGGGTCCAGGTATTTTTTTACTTTTTGTTGATAATTTCAGTCGTAAAATGTGGGTGTGTTTCCTTCGTAAAAAATTAGAGGTATTTATTGTATTTCAAAAGTTCAAATCATTTGTAGAAAAAGAGTCTAATCAACATATTATTACTCTTAGAACTAACAATGGGGGAGAGTTTTGTTCCTCTTCCTTCTCCAGTTTCTGTGATCAACATGGCATAAAGCGCTAATTAACAACACCGTACACCCCTCAACAAAATGGTGTTGTTGAGCGTCGAAACCGCACAATCACTGAAATGGCCCGGTCTATGCTTGAGCACAAGCAGGTTTCAAATTTTTTTTTTGGGCTGAAGTTGTCCACACTGCCATCTACCTTCTTCATCACTCTCCTACAGTGGTTTTCAAGAAGTAGACTTCGGAGGAGCTTTGGTCAGGCTGTAAGCCCAAAATTAGTCATCTCAAAGTTTTTGGCTCCATTGCATTTGTCTGGACCCTTGATGCTAAACGCACCAAGTTAGATGCCAAGAGGCAGAAACTCATGCTCTCCGGCTACAGTGTTAATCAAAAAGCCTACCGGCTAGTTGACATCAAGACTAATCGTCTCATCTTTAGTCGTGATGTAGTCTTTGATGAGGAACGAGGGCCATTTCAGCTCTCTCCTCCAGTTATGAATTTAGAGGATCAATACCTTCAAGCTCAAGACTTGGATATTCCCATTAGGTCCACCTGATGAGAGGGCTTCAGCTGAGAAGGATCCAACTGTTCTTGTTCATGTTCTTGCCTCTCCTCCAGTTCCTTCTCCTGCAGGCTCACCTAGACATGCAACCACACCACCTAATTTTTCTCAGGATTCATTCGATCTTCTGTTTGATGACGATGATCCCCCCGCACCTCCTGCTTCAGATGCTGGCACTTATACTCTCCGGCCTAAATGGTAGGCTAAGATGATTGGTGATCTTCATGATGATGAGCTCATCGAGGGTAGAACTGTTCGAAAGAAGAAAAAACCTTCTGACTCCGTAAATTTTGCTCTCATGGCCAATAGTCACATTGTGTATGAACCTCAAACATACACAGAGGCAAAAGGAATACCTGAGTGGGAAGAAGCTATGCAAACTGAGCATCATAGCTTGTTTAAAAATAATACTTGGTTTCTGTCAGATCTTCCTTTAGGAAAGAAACCAATCGGCTGCAAATGGGTCTTCAAAGTCAAATACAAAGATGATGGTACTTTAGATAAGTACAAGGCTCGTCTTGTTGCCAAAGGATTCTCTCAGCAGGAAGGAATTGACTATGAAGAGACCTTTGCTCCAACTGCAAAGATGAGCACCATCAGATTAGTCCTTGCCATGGTGGCTCAGTGTAACTGGAAGGTCCATCAAATGGACATCAAGAGTGCATTCTGAATGTTGAGTTACAGGAAGAAGTGTACATGAGGCAACCTTCTGGATTCAAGGTTGTTGATAAAGAACATCAGGTACTCAAACTGGTCAAAGCACTCTATGGCCTCAAACAGGCTCCTCAGGCATGGTACATGAAAATTGATAAGTACCTCATAGATCAGGGTTTCCAGAGGAGTTTGTCTGACTCAAATTTGTATGTCAAGACTATAGGCAGTGATATTATCATTATAGTTATATATGTTGATGATTTGATTATCACTGGCATTTTCGAATCGTTGATTCAGGGAATCAAGTAGAATCTCTGTCAGTCTTTTGACATGACCGACCTTGGACTCCTTCATTACTGCCCAGGTGTCGGGGTTTGGCAACAGTCACATGGCATCTTCATCTCTCAGTCTAAGTATGCACGGGCTCTGCTGGACAAATTCAGAATGCAGGATTGTAAACCTGCATCTAAACCTATGGAGTTTGGTCTGAAGTTATCAGCTAAATCTGCTTCTCCTATGAGAATGAATTCACATTCAGACAACTAGTGGGCAGTTTGATATGTCTCACTGCCACTAGACCTGATCTCAGCTTTGCTATAAGTTACATATCCCGCTTCATGACAACTCCCACTTCAGATCATTAGGCTGCAGCTGTGATGACCCTATTTTTAGCAGGTTGTGGTAGCGATTGGGTCAGCTCATCATCACGACCCTCGTGAGCTGATGCAGAGTTTTGAGGGTCCCCGTTGTCAGACTTACTATTTTTAGTAAGTTTGTTGGTCAGTTTCCATTTCTGACAGGGCAGTACCGGCAGTGGTCAATTCTCCAGACGATATTCAGTTATTCAGTTTCTTGGACTGGGGACTTACTATTTATAGTAAGTCTATATTTGGCAGTTGCCATTTTTGGCAAGGCAGTGATGAACTTGTTGGTCAGTCAGTATGGCAGGTGTGGCAGGAATTATCATTAAAATTACATTTGGTTATTGCTTGTGTTAATTAATAACAATATGTTATTAATTAATATTAAGACGATATTATAATAATAATAATACTTTATTATTATTATAATGTTTTGGAAGTTTTTATTATAAAGAGCAGTTAACTGATGATGGGTTTTGGAAACTATGGAGACCAAGGAGTTATAAATACAGGCTCATTAGTGAAGTTGATCATCTATTGAATATTGATTATTGAATTTGTTCTTGGGAATTGTTCCTACTTTCTGTGCCCTAGCCAGGGTCAAATTAGTTGATTGAAGACTGATTCTTCTTCATCTAATCCACAATTGATTGCTG
>MU227714.1:596569-625246 GCA_018584345.1 Thuja plicata | reverse complement strand
TGTATTCCTCTAATTCAAGTTCCATAAGGAGAGAGGTAAGTCTAGTCCTCCAGGATATAAAGTTTGAAGGACCTTCTAATCTATCTTCCATTCTCATGCAGTGAGCCATATTTTTATATTTTAGAATGTCATAAAATTTAGAATATGCTCAACTATAGATTATGTAGGGTTTATATTTTATCTTCCTTTAATAACCTTGCTGCTCTGATACCATGTTAAGAAATGTAGATCTGAAGATAACATATAAACTAATATGTAGTAGAATGCAATTGCCTTGGTGATTGATTGATTCTACAAAAATATATTTGTATTTATATATAGAATCTATAATGAATAGTTGTGACTATTCATTATAGAGAGATGTGGCTGTTGATACTAAATGAAGTGACTGTTCATTATACATATCATTTATTAATAACTAATATATATATATATATATATATGAGTTCGTTCCAATATATATTTATCAGAGAAATATATATATTAACAATTATTATTAATATTATATATATATATATACATATATATCTAATATATGCATAGTTAAACACGAACGAACAATATGTTAACAAAGGCTTTAGAGTATGATCTTGGTTTTGGGTTGAGCTTAGCGTGGACAAATGCTATGTCCATGGATATGCAATTGTGTCCTTAGTCATGTGACCCTCAACAATATGAGAGTAAACACCAATAATAATAGCACTTTGAAGGGTCCCAAGGCAAGTCTTCCAGACAGCGAGATATTGAAAGGGTAGAAGCTAGTTTGTAGCCTTCCCAAATAGATCAAAATAATTCCATAATTATTAGGTTGATGACTGTTGATGGTTAACCAAGTAGAAGCATCAAAAGACAATGCATGAGTTGTATTAATAAGAAGGGTTCAAACTCTCTACTTTAAGCATGACAAAAATGAAAGTCCATTCAATACGATCAATCACAGGCATTTTTTGTCAAATTGAATATATCTTTTTTATAAAGAGCAGGTTACCGTTACATTATATGGTGGCTACAAATGCAGATCACCAACAAAAATTAGAAGTGTTACATATAGGATACCATAGATCCATCAGCTACTACAAAAAGAGAAAAAACTATCACCGAGGAAAGGCAGCTTAAAAAATTGGCTATGAGAGGGATTTCTATAGTTATATTTGTTACAAAGATATCATTGTAGCAAGTGTACAATGCTTATTATTATGTTCAATAATTGGTTATCCAACCATTTAGTAACTATTAATTGTCGGTTATAAGCATCGGGTAGTTGTAAGAGTCGGTTGGTTGACGGTTGTGTTCCGCTTGGCAACTATTGGATCCTTTAAATTATCACCTCCAATGTTCCTATTATTGGCATTCTTTGTACCAATATTCACTCCCATCTGTCGATTCATTAGTTTTGTTAAGAGGTCCGAATTCTGATTTTGCTGTTGTGTTCTCTGCTTTGCAACTTGTTGCCTTCTAACCAAGCCATCCAATAAGTTCAAAAATCGTTCTTCTCTTAGACCTCTTGCATTTCTATCACCCACATTTTCTGTATTTTGTCCCTCTATTGCCCTCTATTCTCCTGTGATATTCTGTTCCTCTACTGCCCTCTGTTCTTATGCAACCAAATTTTTAGCGAACCTATTTCTGCGAGCTATAATGGTGAGTAAAAGGTTGATGATCTAATCTTGACATATCACTATTCTGTCATAATGTACCCTCCAGGATGGTAGGATGCACTGCTTTGATACCACTGTAATATGCTGCCTTGTTTTGTTTTCAATTGTTTTTGTTTGTTTTCGCAATATTTTTATAGAGCAATAAAGAGTGCAGATTATAGAAAAAAATTGCAGCAATCGAACAACTCAGAAAATTGTCAATATTTAGAAAACTATAAGGATGTAATATTCCATATTTAATTTTTGAATGGAAGAATATTTTTTTGTCAAAAGTATGAACTATCCAGTTCATAAAATAGTATTACAAATGGATTTTAGATATACCCACAAAACACAGCAATAAAGTAGACTGATTTGATTTAGAAACCTGTAAACTGGAGATATAAAGAATGGATTCCACTCTACAAAGATACCAACAACAACCACGGAGAGAATAGAAATGGCAAGCAGGACTAGGATGCCTCCAAAAGCAACTATCAATTCTTTTTGTGTATTCATTTTGAGTTCCAACTATTGCAGTGCTATATGTTATTCCCTAATATTATAATATCAATAGTAAGATATTTAATAATACATAATAGTAAATACATTATTAATATGTGATACCTTAATATCAATATTAATATTAATATATAATGCATTTAATGTATTCTTCCTTATTGTTATGTTTGTGTATTTTGTTCTATGTTTTATATTGCACTCTAGTAATTTGTACTTCATATCAAATAATGCTATTAATATGTAATGCCTTATTAATTTGTTGTATTTATTCAATTTTGTCAACTATTGCTTGCATTACATTTATAACATAATTATTATTAAGAAATACTTTTTGCTTAATACTCTTAATGTTTTATTTATTTGATATTGCTTTGTGTGATCTCTTTTGCATTTCTTCTTTTTTTTATCATTTTTGAAGAATTTTTAGGCCTCTTTGTTTTCTCTTTATTCTTTAACCTCTTTTCTAGAACCTTTCCTTCTCTTCTCTCCCTATCCTCCTTGAGTTTCGTGTTCCTCCTTTGACCTTCTCCCCCTCCTTTTTAGTGTGTCTTGGTCTGCAACTTACCATTTTTTCTTCTCCTTGTGCACTTTCTCATCTTGAAGATGGATCACGGAGTGTGATACGAAACATTGATGCAAAATACTCACAAAAAATCGAATCTAGAAGCAGCAAAAGATCGACTATCAATGCCTCAAAACCCTAACTGCTTACCAATGAGGAGTACAATCAACCACAAGGAGGTATGACCAGCATTAGAAGGTATTGTCAACCAAATAGAAGAATGAACAGCAGCAATCTCCTCAAAGACCACTCCAATCGACCTTCATAAATCAGATAAGCAATGAAACTCCAACATTAACTGACTAATGAAATTTCCAATCAGCCCAACTGTGTGCTTTTAATTAAAACATGAAGAAATCCTCCAGATTGTGTCTTTTAACAAAGTGGAAGATGTTGCATGTAAGGAGTTTTGTCCTCACAAAACCCGAGAAGAGCAATATCCTCCAAGAACAAGAATAACATCAAATATGAAATCCAACATATGCAAAATGGACTCCAAGCTCACTTAAATATCTCTCCAGAACTTCATGCCCAAGCCGAGAAAATAACTTTAATTTAATTAAAGTCCTTATGTCTCCCTCATAAAGTGGCGCCCACTTCCAAAAGGCCCCTTTTATTAAATAAAATTCTCTTGAATATTTGGCGCCATTATAGTCATTTTAATTTAATAATTTAAAATAATGGTAAAGTTAAAGCTTTAATTTAACTTTGTTAATTAATAACCTATAGTTAGTTTATTTAAAACCATTGGACTATATCAAATGTTGAGATAATACCAAAAACTAAATCCACTGACAATACTAAAAATGGTAACCAAACAGTTGGCTTCGTCGATGCCTGAAATTAACTTACTAAAAATTGAAGTGTTGGGAAACTCAACCGTAACTACTATAGAAAAGGATGTTACGCTCATAATAATTGCCGGAGTTCATCTAAACATCTGATACTGCCTTTTTGCTGGATAAACTATCTCCAAAGTTCCCTAACCCTAACTCACTAGCCTACGGGAACCCATTGGATAGACTAACGGTCCGTGATACTGTCTGTTTATGAAGGGGACATTACAAATTTTGATCGCTTCTCCTGGAGGAGGAACCCAAGGAGATTCTTGGTCAACACCTTTACCTTGTTATCATTTCTTTCAATATTGATGTCTCTTAACCCATTAATGGGCACATAAAGATGTATTGTTACTGGTAAAGCAGGGAAACATAGTTGTGCTTGTGATGTGAGTCTTTTGAATCATATTTAGTGATACCCTAGCATTCAAATTGAAGTATCATGTTTGGTGGTTTCACTAGTGGTGTTCTATAACTCTATATAATTGAATGAGCCTACAAATATAACTGGGATTGAAGCATGAAATCTTATTGCTGATATTGACTGAAAGGAACTTGTTCATCAGTATATGTAGAGTTCTCAACATTAAAGGGTAAAAATAGAGATGAGTTTTTCCGGTAATATGTAGATGCAAAGATAGATACTTTTTAACCATTCTTAACGCTACATGTGCTCCCCTAATTTAGGATTAATTAATGGATAACATTATGTCTCTTGTTGGTTTAATAGATCTATAATAGGTTGAAGATGAAAGCTGTGTAAAGTGACAAGTTTCATTCTTTCTTAATGGTGCAACTGCAGATACAAAGCACACGGAATAAGGTTGGATTCGGGTGACCTTGCCTACTTATCTACTTGGGCCCGAAAGTTCTTTTGTCTAATTGAAAAGGAGTTTTCTATTCCTGATTTTGGGAAGATGATAATCACTGCTAGCAATGATATTAATGAGGAAACACTTGATGCATTGAATAAACAGGTAAATTCTTTATAGATCAATTGTTTTTTCTTTAAAATTGGATGATTAGCTAGCCAGCAAAACTGGTCAATGCATATGGAGTAATTAGATGTAATGTGAAACGTGGCATAAACTGTGTAGAGGGAACTTAGGGTATCTTCTTTTCAGAGTCCAGTTTGTCATCTTTATACTTTATATTTTATATTTGTTTTATATTTTTGGGATTTTGCTTAAAATTTTTGGGAAGTGTTATACAAAATTATTCCATTGTTTATCTTTCAATTTAAAACACTTTTGGATAGCTTAAAGGTTTGCTAACACGTTCTGTTATATTTTACAGGGCCATCAGGTCGATGCATTTGGGATAGGTACCCATCTTGTTACATGCTTTGCCCAACCTGCTCTTGGCTGTGTTTTCAAATTGGTAGAGATAAATGGGCAGCCTCGAATGAAATTATCTGAAGATGTCTCAAAGGTTGAAATCTTGTTCAATGATGCTCATGTTTTCAATCAATCCATAAATGCCTCTAAGTATGATCCTCCAAGCTGTTTTTTCTTGGTGCAGGTGTCAATTCCATGCAAAAAACAGTGTTATAGATTGTATGGTAGAGAAGGGTATCCTTTGGTGGATATAATGACTGGAGAGAAGGAAGTGCCACCAAAGGTAGTATTTCAGACTAATTTTGGAAGTGACTTATTTGAACTTAAATAGATATTAGAAATTTTCTCTTTTACAGGCTTCCATGGATTCTATGTTATTTTTTATAATGAAAAAAAGATAAACGTTCTTAAAGGAAATTGGATGCATTAATGTGAACATAATGAAACCAATACTGAATTATTGTTAAAAGGAGAGTTCGAGTCCATCAGAATCCAATCAAAGAATACCACCGTCTACAACCGAAGCTCTTTAGAATGACAAAGAACACTACAATAGATTCTAAATTATGAGAAGTCTTACACGATTCCAAGAATCTTACCTGAGATATATTTACTAGATTATGTCCCATGAATCTATGATTCTTGCTTGAAATAATTTTAGTAGATTATCTTCCATGAAAAAGACAGATTCCCAATATAGAAAATCAAGAGATCTTTTAAACTTATCTCTAATCTTCTCTTTGCTCTAGACCTGGCTTTCAACAAGGGGACTATTGTAAGATCCCCTATGGTTTTTACCTCTAAATTTTTGCACTTTCTTTAAATAATTTTATTGAACAGTTTGCAGCAAGGAGTTGAAATGACATTTTTTGTGTATTATGAATTTCTTCTCTCAACAATTCAAAAATGAATACCTGATTCAGGACGATGTCCATGGTGCAGGAGTATATATGAATAGATACAAAACTTGCAACATTAATATCTGATCTGAAATTTTTCAACTGATACTTCTGATTCTATTAACAGTGAGCAGATAAATATTGAAAGCCATAGCGAAAACCAGTCCAAAAGATGCATATATTTTAGTTCCCTCACCTGGAATTGAAATATTCAGTTCATACATGAATAATGGAGGACTTGTGTTTTCATATAGCAGCAAAGTGGATGTCAAGCTGAGTATGAAGTGTAGATGAATCACTCAGTAATGAGGAGATCGCCCTATCCATGAATCAAGCCTTTAGCTGTCAGGAGAATAAATTTGTCGTCATACAGCAATCCTTAATATGGCCTTTCAATCATTTCAGGCATATAGATGGCACCTGCGCTTGGATAAGAAACTGGAACTGCAGTTATTTCCGCCACCAGCAAGAATTAATACCGACTGAGAAAGACACTGCGTGTTATGGAAATCACTTCGCCAAAGGAACAATGCAGCACACAGTAAGCATGCAGCTCTTGCAATATCACTGAATGGGAACCTGAAGAATGTCCCCATCACTCCATTGCCAAGCTTCAGAATGGTTGATTCTGATAAAGGGTTAACATCCGCGATATCTAATAAAAAGTGAGGCTCAATTATGATTCCCATCACCTCCAAATCTCACAGCTTCTCACATATTAGCGACAGGCAAAGCAAGAGTTCTCAAGGACAAGAATTTGAAACACCACCACAAAAAATATGAATCCTTCCAATACTGAAAGTCGTTGCTAGCACAGAGCTCAGGATTCCCAAACACTGGATAGTGAAATGCCACACCAAACCCAATGAACTGCTGTCAGAAATGCTCACGTCGTAGAAGTCTCCACATATTCATGCCTTGGAATATGAATGTCTCGATGTTTTGTTTATTGCCCAATACATTAAACTACGGGAATCAAATTCTGTAAGTGGACAAATCTTTGACCTCCGAAACATTACAAATCTTCATCATAAAATATTTCTCATTTGATAAATCCACCACCAATATTGAATAAAAATCCAATTGAATAACACGGTGACAATGTTTAATTAAACACCTGATATGTATTTCTTCCAACTCCAAACCACAATTAATTATGAGTATGGCCAAACAAGTAATATATAATGGTGCAAATCCATAAAATTATCCAAATATTATATTCTCTATCCCACACAAAACGTTATAGTTTATTTCCAAAATTAACAATATTTTTTTCACTTCATATTAAACTTATTCCTCGAGCAATCGTATCAATTTATTCTGAAATTGAGATAAACCCTTATTTAGAAAATAATAAAATACCTCTGCAATATCTTTTTTCTGCAAATTTGTTTCCAATAGAGACTTCACAAATCCTGCAATCTGACCGTTAATCCCCGCTGAGAAGCCTGAGTGATTCCTCCAAGACCATCTAGGGTAGCTGAGTCTCACTTCTGAAAATAGTGTCCTCGGGGTTTCTGTCCCGAGCCTGCAAATCTGAGCAACTCGTCAAAAATAATATTTTGAGAAAACATTAATTATTCCATATTTTGCAACAATCCCAAAGCCTTTGTAAATAATATTGATTTTGGTTCCCATACGGTTGCCACCATTAGTTAATTGACTTTAACTAATATCAATATCCTAAAGTCACTTTAATAATTATTCAATATCACCTTTTAATTGCCCATTTGGTAATAATATTTAATAAGTATATTTAATTCCTCTTTTTGATACATTTTAGTTTTAAGGAATTAAATAATTTTTAATATTTATTTGCCAACCTGTCAAAACTGGGACATCACAACTAATTTGATCTTCATTCTTTGGAAGAAATTATGATCCCTAGCAGTTGTCTTTGATTCTTAGTCAGAATTATTGGTCAGCTCACTGAAGCTCTTTTAGATGTACAACTTCTCATAAATGCATGCCTACTTTATGTATTCAATTAGATTTTATATGTTTTCCTGTCAACCATAATTTATTTAAAGCAACAGATGTTGAGAGGAAACAAAGCCATAAACAAGTGGTATTGGTTTATAACTAAGTTATCATGGTTCTGATACAGATTTGGGTTCGGGTTTGGGTTACCAGATTCAAAAATTTTTTTGGGTGGGTTACGGTACAGTGGGTATATATATATATACACATATTGATATATTAAAATTATAAATTTATATATACATGATAGATTCATACATGTAACATGTTCAATGTTCATTCATCATTGGTTCAAAACTTCAAACATATAATAATAATAAGTTAGAAGCGTGATACTCATAAATCCATAATTGCCAATAAAATTATAAATAAAATACCTCATATATCATATTCATGCTTTGCAAAAGTCTCAAAATGTCATTACACAATGAAAAGTTAAATTACAAGTCATTTCATATTTAATATTCAAATTCATCTTCATTATCATCATAGGAATCAAGGTCAACATTTGGTTCCACTTCAACATCATTTGAACCAATAGCTGTGCCACTCGCTATGTCTGTGTCATGTGGAAGAGCTGCCTCTTGTTCATCTATAGAGACTTGAGCAAGTTGTGCAACCATGGCATCTAAATTAGCACACTCGGGGACTAGATCCCAATTCCTTGTCACACCCTCACGGTAATCCATTTTCTTATGTGACAATAGGCGAAGGTTGGAGTGTATGAAAACCAAATCCTCTGCTTTTTTGGCAGCCAAACGATTGTGCTTGACCTAGTGGATGTAGGAGTATGCACTCCAATTCCGCTCAAATGAAGAAGAACTTGCAAGGGTACCTAATAGAAACCAGTCATAAGAAATGACGGAAAAAGAAAAAAGAAAATAGATAGTAAACCAAATGGGAGGGGAAAAGAGATGAGCAGCAAAGGGAAAAATCCAAAAGGTTGTAAAAAGGGGAGCTCAAATACGAAGTGAATGGATGATAAATAAGTTTCTTTTTCTATGCTCATTAATAATATTTTAAATGGTCCAAGTCAAGAATGCTGTAATGAGCCTAACTTGGCCTCATCGATAAACCATATAAATTTTACCAATTTCTAAGCAAATCATGTGTTTGGCATTTTGTCAAACAGTTGGCCGGCTATCACTGTAAGAACCGTGTGCGACTCTTATCCAAATTTGACTGCAAGCTCTAAGTTTATTTGCTATTGTATAATTGTTGAATGGATTTGGACAAATATATATAACTTCTTTGGTTTTCATTAACCACAACTTCTTCATAAATTTGTCAAGCTTAACAATTTAAACAATCAAATTTCAATATTTCAAAGTTCTGGAAATACCATTCAATTTACAGATTTCACTAGGTTCGAATTGAATGTAGAACTAATTTGTCCGAACTTCAAACTTCCAATGATAATAACTCTTCATATGCATTTTATACAATATGCAAAATAACCACGCCTTTTTACATATGAGTGTAGATATTGTGAATACCTTGTTTGCTGTGCATCCACATCGATACCAACTGCTCACGCCACCCTAAGACATTCCCTGCAACTGAACTCAACCCACGTACAAGACTCCTCATTCACGGCATGAGGCCATTGGTGCCTTCACCCCACGTCTGCTATGTGAGGCCAGCTAAGGAGGCTGCGGCCTGCTGAACACGCGGCCCAGTTGGAGAGATATACGGCTCCTTATGGCAGGAGGTTTGCTGCTATAGCATGGCCCAGTCCAGGGGCAATGCGGCCATGGGACAAGCTGTAGCCTGCAGGTTAATGCGCGGCTCGTCTTTAAGACAAATACCGCCACTATCACTTTCTAACGCAGGCCATACTTCTGCCCGCAAATCTAATGCACAGTTTGCCAACATACTCTTTTGAATGGTGGAATGAATCCTCAATCAGTGGATTCGATTCCCTAATCCTTGCAACCCTAATCTCGGTTTCCAAACAACTTCTCCACTTCAAATCGACCTCTTGATGCAGATCTCAGTTCAATGGTGGTTCAACTTTCAGAATAAACTCTTTCCTCCAGCCACAGGCAAGACAGTATGAAGGAAGAAATCAATCGATTATACAACAACAATCGATTACAGGCAATTGAATATACAACAATCAATTGTGGATTAGATGAAGAAGAATCAGTCTTCCATTAACTAATTTGACCCTTCAGCTAGGGCACAGAAAGTAGGAACAATTCCCAAGAACAAATTCAATAATCAATATTCGATAGATGATCAACTTCACAAATGAGCCTGTATTTATAACTCCTTGGTCTCCATAGTTTCCAAAAACCATCATCAGTTAACTGCTCTTTATAATATAAACTTCCAAAACATTATAATAATAATAAAGTATTATTATTATTATAATATCGTCTTAATAGTAATTAATAACATATTGTTATTAATTAACACAAGCAATAATCAAATATAATTCTGATGATAATTCCTGCAACACCTGCCATATTGACTGACCAACAAGCTCATCACTTCCCTGCCAAAAATGGCAACTGCCAAAAATGGCAACTGCCAAATATAGACTTACTATAAATAGTAAGTCCCCAATCCAAGAAATTGCATAACTGAATATCGCCTGGAGAATTGACCACTGCCGATACTGCCCTATCAGAAGTGGAAACTGACCCACTGACTTACTAAAAATAGTAAGTCCAGACTTACTAAAAATAGCAAGTCTGCCAACTAGGACCCTCAAAACCCTGCATCAGCTCACGAGGGTCGTGATGATGAGCTGACCAAGTAACTGCCACAACCTGCTAAAAATAGGGTCATCACAAATGCTATTCTTATAATTGGTAAACTAGTGGAAATCATTGTTCATTAGGCTTAAGTTAGCCAATGAATCGAAAACTCTACTACTATTTCTCTTTGTGTGGATAAAACAACATTCCTCATTTTGTTGGCCCAGGAACTTAGCTTGGAGTTTTTGAAGCCACCAATTGAAGATCTTGCCATTTTGCATTCCTCTTAGAATGATTCTAGAGTTTCCATCAACAATCAAAATTTTGATTAGGAGATCAATACCAAGTTTGAGACCCAAAACCAAGCCCTCTAGCAATATTATTGGAGTTTGACCTCGTTTGTCAAGTGCCAATAATACAATCAATACTCATCTGATCTCTTAGAATGGTCCTCATTCTTGAGGTCCCAATATTGTTCTTAGCTGCGCTATCAAAGTTTAGTTCAAACCATCTGTTATTGCGGGGACACTAGGACATAGGCTCCTTAGGTCTCTTAGCTTTAGAAGTTCTAGCATCAAAAACCTTTTTAATCTTAGACCATCCTCAAGGATTGACAACTCAAATGGATTACCTACTTTATTCTTAGCTTGTTTTGAAAGGAGCTACTTTGGATGCAAAATATTGCAATTTGATCCCAAATTTGATCTTGAATTTTAAACTTCACATTGAATAACCTTTTGTTCTTGTTTAACCAGATTTTCCTTAAGATTATCTTTGGAGCGTAGTCCCATAAATTTTGAAGGATATTGAGGGAGGCTAGACATTGCCAAGATTCAAAATGCTCTTTGAAGCTTGTTCTAGGGTCCATTTGAAATTTAAGTCATCAAAAAATGATCCCAAATCTATTGAGAAAGACTACACTACAAAATGGGCTATTGACCTCATCTTGGGCTAAATAGATTTACCACCTACTAGGGGCCACATAAACCTATTCCTTTGAGATGCTACCAATTAAGAATCTTTGAATGGTACACTAAGCTAAGAAATATTTTGGTTTTAGGCCGAACAAGAATCTTTGCACGACACACTAACCTAAGAAAATTGTGGTTTTGGACAAAACATTAGAAGTCCAATTCTTCCACCATGGAAATGAGTCATGGATCTCCTTAAAAGGAGTAGACAATTTCCAAAAGCCATCTTTAATTGTATAGACTCCATGTAATGAGCCTAACTTGGCCTCATTCTTAAACCATCTAAATTTTATCAATTTCTATGTAAATCATGTGATTAGCATTTTGTCAAACAGTTGGCAGGCAAGATCTGATACCACTGTAGTCAGCATGACTAGCTCTATCTATTACATCAACTGAAAAACTCTTTTCCTTTGTTAACAAATTATAATATTCAATTGGCTGGTGCTTATTTTAATCAATTTTCCCTTTCGGAATCCATACAAATCATAAATTGAAGAATTCGCAGTATTCCGATAACAATAGGTAGTTCTGAATTTTAAGCATGTATCAACTGATTTAATCTAATGAAGTAATACACTCTTGACAGCAATTCATTTATTAATTAAATAAACTCAGAGTGAACTTGGCTTTTTGATCCGCAATTGATGATGCTGGCTGCTGTCGAACATGTATTGGTGGCAGCTGTTGACGTGACCAGACCTCAGTGGCTGCTGTTGCCGTGTGGACTGAATGCGGGTCTGTGTGAACCACCTGCGTGACTGGCTAAGGATGGTTCGTGGCGCTGATTGGTGGCTGACTTGCA
This sequence comes from Thuja plicata, assembly GCA_018584345.1. Lineage (NCBI taxonomy): Eukaryota > Viridiplantae > Streptophyta > Pinopsida > Cupressales > Cupressaceae > Thuja > Thuja plicata. The sequence goes on along the minus strand of MU227714.1, from coordinate 612,989 downwards.
CCCGCGATACCATAAGCAAGTGCGGCTATTTTGCAACAGCTGCGGCAGCCTCCTCTTGCTGCGGTTTAGTTTCTAAGTCCCATGCGTGGCCTTCTCAATGGGATTATAATTCAATTGGAACCCAGCCACAAACATTCATGGCGTTAATTACTGGCAACTTGTTCATAATACAAATTCGAAGCCAGCCTCTACTCCTCCCAGTTCAATATACGATGACCTCTTGAGCAGGTCACAATTCAATGATGATTCAATATTCATAATCGAATGCTTCCTCTAGTCACAGGCAAGACAGTACGAAGGAGGAGAATTGGTTATACTTCAGCAACCAATTAATGATTAGCTCCAGCAGAATCAGTCTACTAGGAAACTAATTTGACCCTTCAGCTAGGGCTCAGAAGATCAGGAGCAATTCCCAAGAACAGTTTTAATATAACATATTTGATATCCTTTCTTCACAAATGAGCCTGTATTTATAATACCTTGGTCTCCATAGTTTCCAAAAACCATCATCAGTTAACTGCTCTTCATAATATAAGCTTCTAAATCGTTATAATAATAATAAAGTATTATTATTATTATAATAACGCCTCATTATTAATTAATAACATATTGTTATTAATTAATACAATTAATTATCAAATATAATTCTGATGATAATTCCTACAACACCTGCCATACTGACTGACCAACATGCTCATCACTGCACTGCCAAAAATGGCAACTGCCAAAAATAGACTTACTATAAATAGTAAGTCCCCTGTCCAAGAAACTGCACAACTGAATATCGTCTGGAGAATTGACCACTGCCGATACTGCCTTGTCAAAAATAGAAATTGACCAACTGACTTACTAAAAATAGTAAGTCCAGACTTACTAAAAATAGCAAGTCTGCCAACTGGGACCCTCAAAACCCTGCATCAGCTCACGAGGGTCGTGATGATGAGATGACCAAGTCACTGCCACAACCTGCTAAAAATAGGGTCATCACACTCCACTATCCTTCCTATCCCATTCAAAGAAGTCTTCATTGGTACTCTTGTTATGGTTGAATTTCTAAAGAAAATTGGTTACCAACACAAAACTATCTTTATGAACCCCAGTTATTGTTGTCGGGTACTTTGGTAATTAAGAGTTGTTAGTGTTGGTCGAGGGATAGGTGGTTATGCGATGGTTGCCGACGGTTGGCACTCGCACCCCTCGACATCTATATATGTTCATGTATACTGTCTTTGAGATATTATGTGTGATGATTGTCGTCATGAAATTGAATATTGCTGGTGTTACTGGATATATATTGTAAACATTGCTGAGATTAATGGAAATGCCTTTGTGAGTTCTCTTAATATTTGCATGTATCTGTCAATTCACTTTATATTCTTGTATGCATTAAACTATTACCCTATGTGAAAAAAATTTGGCGCCGTTGCCGATACGAATATGGGAGTGACAAAGTGTTACATGGAGAAGGTAGCATAATGGGCCAACCAGTGGACAAGGGTACAAGCAACACTCCCGAGAACGAAGAAGGGTTTCAAGAATTGTTTGAAGGTGAAAGGGCATTGACGATGGACTTTGCAACCATATTGCAAGCATCGATTGAAACTCACGTATGAAGGGAAGCCGCATGAGAGGAACTTTCGGAGAGTGCAGTGTGGACTTCACTCGGTGTGAGCCCTGCGATAGATTGGTGGATGTGCTTTTCGCCCAGACTGCTGTCACAAACCGTCATTGCCTTGCAAAACTCACGAGAAGAGACCTATAGAGAGAACCACCGCCAACAGATCTTATAGAGGTATGAAGCAAACAACCGAAGGGAAGAAGAGGAGCATGACGAAACCTGAAGGAGGCAATGTATTCTCAACCCCTACGAAAGAAAAAATTAATGCCAAATACCTTAAACAAAGATAAGAACTGTACTTGGAAGGGACAAGGAGACGGCACGAGGCTATTCAGAGGGCCTTGAGACTCGAGGAACAAGATGAACGAAGAAAAAGGCTACGGAGACTTGCTGAGGGATGACTTGAAGGGGAAGAAGGATTTCCCGAGGGAAACTCGAGAAGTGCCAATGTGAGTGTGTGAGCCGAAGGACACAAAGCGTACAGTGACGAAGAGGGTACCTGTACTGAAGGAGGAACTGTAGAAGGAGACGTGGTGTTTGAACTGATTGAAGGGACTCAAAACCATTTGGGACATCTCATAATTACACTGCCAAGAAATAGAGGCTTTCGTGGGGTCGAACCAGAGACTCGAAGGGAAGTAGGGGAGACCGAGAACAAAGACGAAGGGGATACCAGTGCGGCCGAGGGTGTCGGGAGGACACACGAGTATGGTGATCACAACAATCTGTTCGGTTCCACTATAATAGCTAGTTTAGAAGTTTCTAGCGGACCAAAGCCACAAAAGAATACATCAATGGAAAACAAACAAAATTTGCTGAAATTCACAGGGGATGACAAGGAAGACCTTGTACGATATTGTAAAACGTGCGAGACAATTTGGTGGGCCAACAGGGTAACCGACCATGATGAATGGGTAGTGCAGTTTCCTGCAACCCTACACGGAGTGGCCATAGACTAGTTCTTCAAGATCAACAAAATGAAGTTGAACACATGGGATTAATTGAAGAAATAATTTGAGCGAATTTAGATTGCTTCGAGATGATAATGAGATCGTGGCCAAAATATACAATACGAAGTAGGGTAAGGATGAGAGTGTAAGGATGTATGGCCGACGACTGAAGGATTTGGTCAGGAAAATGGGCAACCAACCAACGGATGGCCTGAAGAAGCACTAGTTCGTGGAAGGGTTGAAATCTTCTTTGAGAAGGAAGATGGAAATTGTTCCTCCTACATCATATGAGGATGCGTACAACCGGGTGATGGACTTGGAGAGCGAAAGAAAAACATCAAGGAAGAAAAAAACAAGTCATCGTCAGATGATTCATCCTCGGATGGAAGTAGTAGTGAGGGAGAGTCCAGCAAGAAGGTACAAGCGCTCAAAAAACACATGCAACGTATGCTAAAGGAGTTTAAAGCGGTGAAGGGGAGTAGCAACAAAAGCGAAGGAGAACTTTGGTGCATAGGCTGTAAGGAGGAAGGTCATACAAAAGGCACATGTCCGAAGAAGGCCTTCTGCAAAATTTGCTAGGTGATGGGACACTCCTCCAAGGAGTGCCCTTACAACATGAAGACAAGGAGTGCACTTGTACTCTTCACACAAGAGAAGCCGTTGACATCCGCAGCAACGGGAACTTCTCAGCAACAAACTAACACAACATCATTCGGCGGGTACAGAAACAACCGACGGGGAAGAGGCAATAACAATAACAATAATAATAACAATACCCAAAGTCGGATCCAATACGAGGCGAAGGGTCGTCTAATGATTCAGTGTCGAGCTTGCAACCAGTGGGGGCATTTTGCCCGTGTTTGCCAAAAGGAGGAAACCTGACAACACTTATGCCGATGGTGTGGTCCTGGCGACCACGAGGATGCAAATTATCCTAACTGGGGAGTTATTGTAGTGAACATTTAAGAAGAAAAGATACTCGCACTCACGAGGGCATAGGCGAAGAAAGCAACTTACCCAGACCCATGTATGGAGAAGGAAATGGTACGGGAAGCAAAGGCCAACATTGAAAGAGAGATGATGGTTGAACAAAGAGAAACCCAGGGCACGGCGAACACTTCATCCCGTAGAGAAGCAGAACAAAATATTATGAGGCAAATGCTACAGATGGAGGTGTCGGTGAAAATGAAAGACCTTGAAACTATGCCGCAGTTGAGGACTACCATACTGAGCACCGTACCGGTACCTACCTGTACGGAAAATCACACAGAGGTTCCTGTTGGCTCTTTGGCGGACTCAATGTTACAGGCCCACAGTGGTGGAAATGGGCATCTTAGGAACCATCCTCATGGACATCATTGTTGATGGAGGATCGGGGGTGAATGTGCTACCCGAGGAAACTTGTAAGAAGCTCGAAAAGCCAACATTGTGGCCACAAACTTTCAACTTGGTAGGTGCTGACCAGCAGGACATCAAGACGATTGGTACTTTGATGGCCCAACGGGTAACTATTGGTACCCAACCCTTCGTTTTGGACTTCGTGGTGATCCCCTTGAAAAAGAAGGGTTATGATGCTATCTTAGGGAGAGGGTGGCTTGTCAAGGCTAAGGTGAACCACAATTGGAAGCGCAACACCCTGTTGATGGAGAATGGTGGAAGAAAGTTTGTAATCAACTTGAGAACTTAGATGATTAGTGAGGAATTGGCATCCTCTTTCGAGTCAGAGTCGGAAAGAGAATTGACTTGAATCGATGAAGGGAAACGTAGGATGGAACCAAATGACGAAGGTGTTATGGAGTTGGAAGGATGCTATGAAGATGATGCCAATTCTATGAATGGACTCTTCCATTGGCAAATGGAAGACTACAAGTTGTTCCATTGCAACATGCTGCAGATTGAGGAGCCAGAGCAAAAGGACTTGTTTCCACCAGAGTACGGGGAATACAAGGAAGGAGAAGCCCGAGTCAATGAGACTTTTGCACACCAGTTCAATAAGGAGAAACCTGTATGGTACGAAGAACCGAGGTTGAAGGTAACCAACTTGGGGATGAAGCAAACCCCAAGAACATATTGTTTGGAGACGATTGAAATCCGGTGTTGAAGGTCGTAGCCTTCAAAATATTTTTGGAGTATAAAGATGTCTTTGCCTGGACTTATAAGGATCTCAAGGGAGTGCCTCCGGAGTTATGCCTGCACCGCATCCCACTTGTACCTAGAGCCCAGCCGGTACGAAGAGACCGTCCGAATGAACAAAAACTATGCTGCTAGGGTGAGTGAGGAGGTAGAAAAGATGCTCGAGGTAGGCATTTTTTTCGGGTCTAGACCAATGAGTGGGCATCACCTATCGTGATTTCGTTGAAGAAGAAAGCCAACCAGATCCCCATCTGTGTCGATTTCCGCTACCTGAACGTGGTGACTATTAAGGACTCATTCCCCATTTGTTCACAGATAGAATTTTGAACGAAGTAGCATGACATGAAATATATTCCTTTATGGATGGGTTCTCAGGGTATAATCAGATCTCCATTGCCGAGGAAGATAAACTAAAAACCACATTTGTGGTGGAAGACAACGTCTACGCATACAACCGAATGCCCTTCAGACTATGTAATGCATCGACAACCTTCCAGAGGATCATCCTACACATCTTTGATAAGATGTCGACAGGAAATTTCAAAGCATTTTTGGACGACTAGTTTATTTATAGTGGGCAAGACACCCATCTGGTAGCCCTTTGAGAGTGCATGGAGTGGTGCAGGAGAGTCAGATTGGCGCTGAACCCAAAGAAGTGCAGATTCATGGTGCCTCAAGGGAGTTGGGCCACATTGTCTGCAAAGCCGAGTTGAAGATGGACCCAGACAAGGTGGGGGTGATTGTGGAGATGAAAGAACCCGCAGATGTCATTGGAGTGAAATATTTTCTAGGCCACATCGGGTACTACCAAAGGTTCATCAAGAACTTTGCGCAGATTTCATACCCCCTGGACAAATTGATGTGGAAAGGTGAGCCGTACGCTTGGGGGACTGAACAAGGTGAAGCATTCGAGGATCTGAAGACAAGATTGGTGGGTGCGCCTATCCTAGCATACCCAAACTAGTATAAGGAGTTCCATGTCCACATGGATGCATCTAACTTTGAAATTGGTGCCATATTGGCTCAGGTGGGTGATCACCGACTAGACAATCCAATCTACTTTGCAAGTAGATTGCTATCGAAGGAGGAGAAGAACTACAGTACGATCGAGAGGGAGGCTCTCGAGATTGTTTATGTCGTACAAAAATTCAGGTACTACCTACTAGCGACTCCGTTCACATTTTATGTGGATCACCAGGCCCTCATGTACCTAGTGAATAAACCAATCATTCAGGGAAGGATTAGCAGATGGATACTCCTGTTACAAGAATTCACTTTCACCATCATTGTGCGACCAAGGAAGAGTCACGTGATCACTGATCAGTTATCTTGAATAAAGTTTGGGGAGCCGTCGACACGAGTGAATGATGATTTCCCAGACGCTCACCTATTTCAGATTGTGGTACTTCTGTCATGGTACATAAGTATTGGAGAGTACCACTCAACCTCCTAGTTTCCAAGGGAAACGCCACCAAGAGTATGTAGGAAGTTGGTCCTTAGAAGTAGGACGTTTCAGTTAATCAATGGGCTACTCTATAAGATGGGACCTGGCCAGGTGTTGAGGATCATGGAAGAAGAGATACCAAGTGTTCTTAGAGAGAAGACATGTAGGTCCCTCTGGAGGTCACATGGATCCGAACACCACAGTGTGGAAAGTGTTGCTGGCAGGCTTATGGTGGCCTACCTTGTACAACAACGCTTGAGAGTGGGTAGTGGGGTGCAATACGTGCCAGAGGGCTGGGAAGCCGTTGAAGAGGGACTTCATGCCCCACAACCCCTCGCACGTCCAGGAATTGTTCAAACAGTGGGGGTTGGATTTCATTGGACCGTTGCAAGCCAGCCTTCCGCGGAGATGTAGATACATCGTGGTGGCAACAGAGTACTTGACTAAATGGGTGGAAGCACAGGCCCTTCTTTCTTACTCGACTTTGAACACTAAAAAGTTTATCTATGAACAAACCATTACCAGGTACGACATTCCCTTTCAGCTAACAAGTGACCGGGGAGGGCACTTTGTGAACCATGTCATCAAATTGCTAACAACGGAGTTCAAAATTTTTCACTCACTATCTAGCCGCTACTATCAGAGAGCCAATGTCTAGGCTGAAGCTACCAACAAGATTTTGGTGTCCGTGATTTGCAAGTCATGCGGAGTTGAACATGAGGATTGGGAGGAGAAGTTGCCTTCGGTGCTATGGGCCTACTGCACGACCTACAAGGTGACGACTGGCCAGACACCGTTTTAGTTGATGTACAGCTAGGAAGCTATCGTACAGGCGGAAATCATGGTGCCAAGCCTCTGAATAGCCATTGAAAACAAATTGGGTGATATGGAGAGTTTGAGGGAGTAAGTATATGCCTTGAACAAAGTGGATGAACGACGGATGATGGCCCAGTGGGCAACAAAAGCAGCCCAACAACGGAGAAAGTTATGGCACGATAAGCACCTTAGGCATATGCAGTTCACTCTTGGACAATTAGTTTTGAAGTACAATGGACAAAATGAGATAAAGCTAGGGAAATTTAAGGTAAGATGGCTGGGCCCCTATAAAGTCCGTGAAGTGGCTGAAAACATAGCAATCAAGTTATGGACACTGGATGGGCGAGAGGTTTGAAATGCTGTGAATGGGTCAAAGTTGAAGTTATATCACGAACGAAGGAGGAATGACCCAGCTTACCCTTGCGGGCCCAACCAGAGGTAATTTTGTAATTTAAAAAAAAAGACAAAGAGAGAGAGCTCTCTGTACGGTGAGTACACTGTATGGTTGTGTCACCGTACGGGTGACTACCATATGGTATCACCATACGGACACAAAAACATCATTGGGCGACATAAAAGACTGTACGGTCCCGCAAATGGAAAAAACAAAGGCCATAGTCCATGAGGCAGGAGTGGCATAAGACAAGGTTGTTACGGGCACACAGAAAGCCTACGGTGGGAATGAGAATTGCGCCTTCGGTAATAACAAGGAAGGAGGGAAAAAATCATGGCAGTAGATAAGCAAGAGACCACTGGTGAAAGGTGTCGTTGAAGAAGGAAAATGTTTATCCAGGCACGAATGATAAATTCCAACAAGCAATAGGAGACTAGGAAAAGGGTGAGGCTTCTACAAAGGTCGTCGGAGAGGTGACGACTTAACACGGAAGCAAGGGAAGCGAAGGGTGGAGGCAAACAAAACCGTATAGCCCACAGGAAAGTCACCATTTGACGATGCCATAGTTGGAAATAACATATAGAAGCCACCGTACTAGTAGTTGGAAACAATAAAAGGAAAGAGATAGAACAAAATAAACAAGGAGAAAGGTCCGTATAGAAAAAACAAAAAAAACTGCATATAACGAGAAAATTTCAGTAGAGTAGCAAACCATCAAATACATGCTAAAGTGTTCCATTCTTAATCGCAACGAAGGTTTTTGACAAGACTGAAGGAATCGTCGAGCAATAAGAAGAAAACGTAGGGTGGTAAGGAGTCTAGCATGCTGTACAACTCCAAAGAGGCCGCACGTAGAACCACAATGCATAAGGTACGAACAGTCAGGCAATTAGCGATTTGAAATGGTATGACAACAATTGATAAAATATTTAATTATTCTGCAAAGCGACAAAGAGTTAGTTGATGGAGTTGGGAGCAAAGAAGCAAAATTGGAGAAAACAGTTATAGGTGTCATATTCACTACCAGGGAGCAGCAATTCTGTCATGAATAAAGACAAACGGGTATTAACATTAGGAGTTAGAATTGCAGGAAGCATGGATAGCGGCAAAAAGAAAGAAAAACTAAAGGTGCAAACTCAAAAGGAAGAAGTCACAATACATAGCATCACTTTTAGAGGATTAAATGGCGTGGAGTGTCGGACTTGGTGGTAGGAAACTCCAGATGGCTATCCCATCAAAGAAATTTTGAGACGCGCACAGGTGCATTGGGCCATACATATGCCAGTGTTTCCTATCAGAGATTTTGAGGGGGCATGGCAGTCAATGATAGAAACGTATGACAGGCACCAACGCAGATCTTTTTTTAAGTATTTCCTATTAGAGATTTTGAGGGGGCATTGTGGTCAATGATAGAAATGTATGACAGGCACCGACGCAGATCTATTTTTAAGTATTTAGGCCATGACATTACGGTTTCTTTTACAACCATGGAGTTCACAAGGGTATTCGGCATTCCAGGGTCTAATAAAAAAAGATTGATAGGACCAAAAAGATTACCAAGGAACAGAAGGAGACTTATAAAAATGGTTTCCCGAGACTTGACACACGCAGAACTAGAATCATTAGTTAAAACCAGTAAGAGTCGTGGGCTGAAGAAGTCGTTTGTGGCCGTTGGTGATTGGAGGTGTTTGATGCAAGTGATTAAGAGCCGACTCTTAGGCTCCCATCGAGCCTCATACATTGCTCTCCCTTAGATAGCTCTCATGAACGGACTCAGGAATGGGGTATTGTATGATTGGGTGTCAGTATTGGTGGACAAAATTGAGGAATTTGTGACGTTGCAACACAAAACTTTCTACATGCCTCACTATGCCATCGGGTTCTTTTTGGAGGATCCGAGGACTCAAATCCCTGTCGACCAATTTGAGTTGAAGCCACAAGGTCGTGTGAAGCCCGACCACCCACCCATCCTCTATTGGCGACATTTGGATACTTTGGCCGCAGGTGGTGCTCTACAGTCGAGTCAGAAGAGGAAGCGTTAGGTTGCGGTGTCTAAGACTGAGTCTGATGGAGAGGACAAGGATGATAGTGGCAAGGAGTTTGGTGACACATCACGAGCGGGTGAAGATAGTTTCAGATTGGTAGGCCAAGAGAGTCACCCGACCGAGGAGGCAGTGGACTTGGAGGTAAGCGTGGGAGCCACACCCTCCGGTGGTTGCACTCCAAGAGTCCGTTTTGCCCCACCACTTCTATCTGGAGTTGCCCAGTTGACTCTGCCTACGTGATTTGGTGTAACGGTGGCTGCAGTTCCAGTGCCAGGCTTTGGGCAGTCGAGGGCCCCAGTTACCATGACACCTTCGAGTGTGGCTACAACAGTGGTCGCCCCTCCACCAGCACAAGCACAACCAGATGTAGAAGTAGTAACAGAGCCCGAGCTCAAGATAACAACGCTTACTGAGTCGGCCATGGAGGTGGTGGCAGAGATCGAGATAGCAATGCTTACTGAGTCAACCATGGAGATGGTCAAACGACCAGCAACAGAGATAGTGGCCCTCATGGATGGATTGGTGGACACCCCAGAGAGGCCTAGAGAAGAGGTTGTAGGATTTGAGATTCCATAAGAGGCCAATTTGGACTCATGGCTTACATAGTTTCAGCTTACACCTATGTGATCCATAGCACCTCCCCCTCCCACACCACAGTGCAGGCAACTGAAGATTGTTGAGATTGATGACCTCGATGAAGGTAGTACACAGTTCACAGAGTTGTATATCCCTCAGGTGGAGGACGTAGTTGATGGAGGCTTGGAGGATGTTCTACGGGAGGATACCACTGTGCGGGGTGAGGAGTCCGAGAGCAAGGTCCCACAACCACAACCTTGCGACAACTGGTACTTGACACTCAGGACAGGACAAGTGTCATGGAGCAGTTTTGAGGGAGATGGAGGCTGGTGCAGAATGGATTGCAGTCTTGGTAGAGGCACAGGTCCTTGGGATGATGGATGAGGCAGTGAGGCACTTGCTAGAGTTTTCTACAGGGAGGTGTGCTCAGGAGTTTGAGCAGTGTTTCGAGAGTAGAGGATGGCCTACTATAGAGACGTCAGACATGTTGGAGGGATGGAGAGTTTAGGAGCCAGTTGGGGAGAGCGGGACCCATGCTTTACTTCGGTAGGTGGAGCAAGGCTTTAGACAGGTGTACTATGAGCTTCATAGAGGTTTGTACCTAGGGGAAGGGGCCGAGGCTGAGCGAGTGGCCGCTGTAGCAGTTTCGGAGGAGCTTGCCTCTCGGTTACAGATGGCAGAGGACGAGTTGGCATAGATGAAGGGTGAGATAGCACGATCAGTTGGTGGTTCTCGAGGCACAACACAGGGCTGTGGTGGCTTCTTTGTAGGAGCAGCACCGCGAGAAGGCAACATCTTTGGAGGGTCAACTTATGACGACCCTCCAAGAAGAGTAAGGGGATTTTGGAGGCCACCTTCATGGTGAAGGGCGCTCGGGAGCGGCAGATGCTTGCGGAGATAGATTTGCGCGATAGGACGGAGTAATTTCATGAGTTGCGAGCTCGAATGGCATCCCCTACACCACCAGGGACGCTCTCTCAACGCCCACCCCAGTCTTAATTTTCCTTGTATAGTGTATTCATCTCCATTTTGTTGTGTCATCGGAGACGACTTTCTTTTTGGGGGCGATGATGTTGTCAGGTACTTTGGTAATTAAGAGTTGTTAGTGTTGGTCGAGGGATAAATGGTTATGCGACGATTGGCACTCACACCCCTCGACATCTACATATGTTCATGTGTATTGTCTCTGAGATATTATGTGTGATGATTGTCATCATCAAATAGAATATTGCTGGTGTCACTGGATATATATTGTAAACATTGCTGAGATTAATGGAAATGCCTTTGAGTTCTCGTAATATTTGCATCTATTTGTCAATTCACTATATATTCTCGTATGCATTAAACTGTTACCCTACGAGGCAAACAATGATGGCTAACAAGCCTGATTTTTTGACCAAGGATGATTAATGAGCCATTGGTTTTTTCAAGCATCCTTCTTACCAGTTTAAATATTCGAAAAGTTATGGCTATAAGGTCTTTATTCATCTTCATACCTTCGCATATAGTTGATCCTCTAGGGAGGACATTATAGAAAGGAATGCAGTTGCACATAAGACTAAAGCAGGTGCCCAAAGAGTGAAATTGTAAAGGGTACATTTTGCAACACTACAATCATTTATTTCCAAATAGATTGATTTCTTACTTAATGTCCTCTTCTCATAGAATGATGTCTTCTTTATACCTTAATTCTTCAATAGTCATAATTCTTTATTTCATTCTGTTTGAGTCTTTGACCATTCATTGAACTATATTAAATTTTATTTTATTTTATTTTGCAAATATATTATATTTACATATTTTTTTATTTTAAGTGTACGGTTTGCAACACTACAATCATGTATTTCCACATAGATTGATTTCTTCCTTAATGTCCTCTTCTCATCGAATGATGTCTTCTTTATACCTTAATTCTTCAATAGTCATAATTCTTTATTTCATGCTGTTTGAGTCTTTGACCATTCATTGAACTATATTAATTTTTTATTTTTTTATTTTGTAATTATTATATTTATATATTTTTTAATTTTAAGTGTACTACTATTCTTTATTTTTAAATGAACATCCCATTTCAAAAAGGGGACATTACATTCTTCCCTTCTCACTTGACTAAATCCTTTTGAGGATATTGGGATCTGAAATCAATCTTGGAAATATTATGAATCTATTTAATGGTGTAGTGTATTTTGTTAACTACCTGTTTGTTGCTAATTCTTAGTGAACAATCTTTTCTTCATGTCTGTTTTTATGGTCTTCAATTCATTTTTATAAAATGCATCCATTGTTTTATGTTTACCTTGCAAATTGGCAGAATTGTAGCTTTGATACCAATTGTAATTTGCCTTTTTGGTATATTCTCGATTTTTGCCTTTAAAACAATAATATTTACTTTGACATGACCCATAAATACCTTTTGTGCATAGTAATATATCTCACTATAAAAGCTCCAAAATTCCCTTTCCTCTCCAATGTGAGAGAACCTCCTTAAATATAGGAAGAAGGGTGACTTCCGTAGTCACACCTTTTCAATAACCCCCATTCATAAATAATTAATAATCTTATAGTTATTAGATTATAATTATTCAAATGGGTTTTGCTTATATATCCTATAATATATAAGGTTTTATAAACTTATATTAGAACATTATATATAAATGTTATAAGGGTAATGAGCCCTTAAAACATTATGTTCTAACACTCCCCCTTAATTTTAATAGGGGGCATCAAAAGTCAATTTCCATAAAAGAAAAAATGAAGTACCCCAATAGTGCAAATCTTCTTTGACAGTGATAAACAGGGACACAAATATATTGGAACATGAATATCATGCATTCCAGACTACATGAAAGTCATATTGTCATATATATAATCCTAGTGTTTTAGAAATGATGCTACGAGGTCTTATAAAATATTATATTGGAGCCATAGTCTCTTCAAATTAGCCTCTCCCCAGGTTCATTACATAGTGCTCGTAGGTCTTAATACAATGCTTTTACAAGTGGAAGATTTTCAAGAAGAAGAATTTACAATATGCCCGTAGGACTTAATATAGATGGTTGGACTTACTAATGCTTACCTGCAATATTTAGTACAAAGGACTTACTAATGCCTACCTGCAGGCTTAAAGGACTTACTAATGCGTATATAGGTCTTATTTTATGCCTGTTAGGACTTATTTATGCGTGGTGGTAGGATTAGGATTGAACCACTAGGTGGTGTCATTGGCATGCACATTCTTCCTCAATGGAATCACCTAAGGCCAAGCATTTATTTGAATTTGGAGCATATAATGCGTAAAGGACTTATAACTATTAGGTGTTACATCTAGGATTTAGCCACTGGGTGGTGTCATGTACACTCCCCCTGAATGGCGTCACCTTAAAGCCAATCACCACACAGAGGTTTTAATAAGTGATGACGAATATTCCAATATCTTTTATATCCTAGCATCCTTCCACTTCAATAGAACTGGAGAGCTCTTTAATGATGGAATACTTTCACTTGAGTCAGGTGCCCATGATCTTCAATATGCTTTTATGATGGAGCTAGAGAAAACTTTTATGATGGAAAACTTTCACTCTAGTAAGATGCCCATGATCTTCAATGTGCTTTTATGATGGAGCTGGAGAATTTTTTTGTGATGGAATACTTTCACTTTAGTGAGTTGCCCATGATCTTCATGTTCTTTTATCTCTTTAGAAATGATATTGTTTGGAAAGAGTAAAACAATTTCAAGTAAGATGGTATTTTTGCACGTATCCATTTGAACTCTTCCATAAATCTTCAAAGCCGTATTTCTTCTTCAAGAGAAACTTTTGTATTTCACCCTTTGATTAGTAAAATTTGAAGATAGCCTTTTTATACAAGTATTGCACCATCCATGTAATAGCACTTGCACCATATGTTTTGAAGGCGTAATCTAAAATAGAATCACCAATATAGTTAGTAACATGGTAATCAATTAAACTTGATTGTTGGTGCAAAGAAAAAAACATAATGTTACGTATTTCTCATTTTCCAAAGATCATATAGTATTCCTCATAAATTTTGAATATGTTCCAATCCAATGATTATTAGCAAGGAGATTAAAATATATTTTCATGAAAATAAGCATGAATAATTTGTCATATTTCTTTCAAGAAAAAAAATATGGAGACTACTAAGTACTAACGATAATGATCTATGAAAACTTTAAGCAACGGGTGAGCTATTCTTTCTAGGCTTGGTCCTCAGACAGTTTATTCGGGCGATAGCCACCCATTATAACAATCAATACAAGATCCTTATGTTTCATAATAGTATGTATGAAAATGTACCTTTCAAGACATGCAAATCAAAGTTAGATTATATTCAAGGCTCATAATCCTTAACACGATAGAGTCTAAAAGACCTTACATTATAGAAACAAGGGGTATTAGAAAATATTTTTTCTTACTATATATTTCCTTATTTAACTTGCATCATTTGTGATTAACAATATCACAATGTTTAATAGTAGTCTCTACAATAAGTTTAGCTTACTTTTTACCTTAATGTCCTTTTGTCTTTATAATCAGGATGAGAGACACTTTTGCTAAGAGAATTAATAGATCTTATTTGTTTATAGTAAGATTTGTTTATAAAACTAATGTCACTAAATGTCAATTAGGTAATTAGATTATAATTAGTTGAATTATACCTTTTTATATATATTTAGGGAAAAATGCATTCAAATAAAATCAATCCATTAATCCATCAAGCTGTATAATGGGAGAGGACCAAAATAAATGTAAGCCCTATATAATTTTTTTTTGTGAACTATTTGGGATACATAATTCGTTATAAAGGAAAAATCATATTATTGACATGTGCACTACCATTGTGTCAAGGAAAGACTGCATATTATTATCACTTTTAAAACAAAAATAATAATATTTAGTGTCATTTTGTAGGCTTTGATGAACCGATATTATAGATTGCAAGCAACATTAGGTAAGAATAAAAATAAGAATTAGAAAAGAATATCTTTATATATATTAATAAAGAAGAGGTTGAAACAAAGTAGTTGTCTTCGTAGTCCACCAAGGGTGTGAAGTGTGTATCCTTCTAGTCTTAAATGTTTAAGAGACAACATTTACTTTAATGGTCAATTTGGGAAGTCGAAGTGGAGGAGTAATGAAAAGTGATGACAACACCTATTCAAAATCAATGAGAAATCAATATACAAGTGTTTTGCAGTTGTTTGGACACACTCTTGTATAGATTGATGAAGTCATCAAAATAAATGCAACAGTTGCCCCTGATAAAGTTTGTCTTCTTAGTTATGGGGTCACAAAAACACACAAATTGATTGATTGAAAAGGCTTGAGAAAATTTGATTGCATCCTTCCTACTAGCATCGAAATGGAAGTTCTTGTCAGTTGTGGATGCCTATCGTGTCTAAAGAAACCCACCAAATAGAGGGCCGTGAAAATGGTGCACAAAATGCCTAAAAGAATGGTTGTATCATTGACTACATTGGTTTTATGATACTTTGCTTATTCAAAAAGCGAACACAATCGATAGGTGAAAAATAGACTCCAAAAAATTGTTGACATGCTGCCTTCCTATGCTAAAATGTGACCCTTGGAACTTGTTATAAATGCCATTACAACAATAAAGTAGGCACAACTAAAGGAGATTAGGATTTGTGAAAAAATAGAAATCAAAGGTTCTTGGCATTGGAATAGGAGTTGCGGATTCAAATATAAGACATTCTTGATCTCACCATGACAAAATAATTCCACAAAAGGAATGGTTACAATTTGTGATAAGAGCAAATCTTTCTGTGATATAAATTCTAACAAACACTACTAGGTATTATTGTTATTTGCAAGTGGCTTGTGTGTAATGTCCCCATTTTCACGAGCATCAGAGTTTGTTGGATATATCACTGGCCCTCATAGGCTAAGACAATTGGATAGTGTTGTGAGGTTTTCACACCATCGCCCCTGATGGAGTCCTATTTTTAACAAAATTTAGGTCCTCAATTTGAGAAATATTGTCATTAATAGATTAACAGGCATGCACTAAATGCCATAAACATAGCAAGCTTTGGAGTAAGAAAGATATAGTAAATACCAGCAAAGATATTAGAGCTTGTATAGGAAAACAGTAAGATATGGAAGGGTTCAAAGCCACTTTCAGTTTTATTGACCTTACAGCAGTCCAATCAAGACCAAACAGGAATGATATGTGGATTCATCAAAACCACCAAAACCAACTGAACAAGTTTGAGTCTTCATATTACACAAAGAATATGGGAAAGACCCATTAGTTTATCTATATGTGCTATTTTCAACTACAATTGGCAGTTCAATATCTCACAAATGAAGCTGGTTCATATATCCGTGCATTCCAGCGAGGATCTTAGTTTCTATATGTACTCTTGTTTGGACTAAGTTTCAGGATCATATATTGGAAATT
>MU227714.1:581863-594910 GCA_018584345.1 Thuja plicata | reverse complement strand
AGGCACTGGTCTTTTATTTTGAATTATTGGGTTTATATGTGAAGTCAGAAAATCTATCAATTCCTTCCTACAAACCTCAAATCCATTATTTAAAATCATTACACAAAACATTTAAATTCAAACATTCCGCATTCAATTTCACATTGATCGAGTTCAAGGAATTTGCCAGCCGAAGAACTCACCAAAGCTTAAATTTGCTATAGAAAAGCCTTGAACCGGATAGTCAGCGTTTGAGGTGAAGGTATACCCGCCTGGGTGTTGCGGAGCCTAAAGTGCAGGGGAATCAAGCTGATTCTCGTTCGTTGGCCAGAATTGATTGTGGAATCTTATTGGAGAAGTGGCAGGCTCTTGGATTTCCAATCTGTGGTTTTGGGAACCAACAACCCCATTGCAAATGGGGACCCCCCCTTTTTCTCTTTGGCTGTAGTAGTGGTTTTAGATGCTTTTAGGTTCTCTTAGGTGGTAGCAATATTCAAGTCTCCAAGTCCGAGAGATGAGTTTGGGCAATGTTGGCCTGCTAGGTAGACAAGCCTATCAGGGATGTGAGCGAGAGTTGGGCTAAGTCCGTCAGGGATATGGAGTTGAAACCAACTGATTTGTGATGGAATGAGTTAGAAACATTAGAAAATCCTTGTTCTAGTTTCAATTTGATCTTAGAAAGTTAGGAAAGGTTGTGGGAGGTAACATTGCTGAACGCGTGTTGAATCCTGAAACCTATCTCAAACATCTTGACAACATTTATATAAAATATAACTTAAATAAGTTACTTTTACTTAAATGTTATATTTTATATAAATCCTCTCGCCCTTGGATTTGAAAAAATGATAGTATGGACAACAAGATGTCGAGAAGAAAATTCCTGAGTATGGTGGATTCCGTCTGCCCTAGAGGAAAATTCCTTTGATCCCCCAAAATTACACCCCTTGCAAAAGCGAGCCCCAAGTCTATTTTGGTGAGAAAAAATGAAAGAAAAGGCAAAATGATGTTTTTTGAAGTGAAGATTGTCCAAGAGGAAAATTCCTTTGAACATGGCAGATTTTGCCAGCTCTAGAGGAATTCAAATTCCTCTCCATGCCTCAATTTCCGCCTTGAGAGAAAGTCATAAAAACATGCACTAAAAGATTCGAAGTTGTGTTAAGAGAGATAAGAATGAAGCGATGGATGACATAGAGGATATAGTTGAATGAGGAAAGATGAGACAAAAGATTGAGGAGAGAATCCTCTAGGCATGATGGATTCCACCAGCCTTAGAGGATTCTAAAATCCTCTCTACCATCAAAATTCCATCCCCTACAATGGAGAAGATGAGTGTGTGAGATAGGCCCCTAGACTTGTCCAAGGCAAAAATTGAAGGCAATATGATTCCAAGAGGTGGAGATTGAATTTGGAGTGAAGGATAAAAATATTCTTACCCCCTCAATTTCCCCCTTATCAGGATTAAGGCTTACACAAAGATGAAGGTCAATGGAGATGAGAGATGAGAATGAAAAATGGAGAAGATAGGAGTTCGAGTTTGAGGGAAGAGATTAAAAATCCTCCCCTACTACTGATTTCCGCCCTTTATCTACAAGGAGATTAAAGCATGAAAATGACAAGTAAGATCAAGTGATGGCCAAAATTCAATGGGAGAGGTATGTGTTTGAAGAAAATGGAGTGAGGAAAATCCTCTAGGCATGGTGGTATTCGCTAGCCTTAGAGGATTCCAAAATTGTGATGTCCCCGATTTAGTAGGTGTCTAGGGACATGGTTATTAGCCCATCATTGCGACCCTCGTGGCCTAATGTCTGGGTTTGGGGGTCTCTTGGTAAGAACATACTATTTATAGTAAGTCTTCTTTTGCTAGTTTCCATTTCTGGTAAGGTGTCTGAGCAGATGGTTTGACAGTGCAGTGATCAGAGTTGGCTTGGAATTGGAGAGAATTGATTAATTAAGTCTATCTTAATTAATTATCTTGTGAGCTTATTATAAGTCAAATCATTAATATATTAATGATATCTTAATTGACTTATGTTGGGCATTTCATTAATAGTTGATATGTTTATTATTTGAAAATGTCCAAAGTTTGGAGAAAGTGAATTTTAAGTTATGAATTGAGTATTGAAGAAGTTAGATGTTTTCGAGCCTTCTTCTTGAAACCAGAGGGATTGCTTAAGAGTTTCGAAACTTTTCATGAAGCACTTTTTGAACATCTTTAACATTTTCATGGAATTTGCATTGGAGACATGATGAGATCAGGGTTTCAAATTTATGCTGGAAAATTGTGAATTTTTGTAGTGAGTAATCACTTTGAGCTGGTTGTATTATCACCTGCGAATTGTGTAGGTTCTGATTCAATCATTGGAATTATTATTGTCTTTTCTTTGGAGACTTCTGGAATTGAATATTCAGTAATTGCTTGGATTGCATGTCAAAACCGATGAGGATCATGCAGGATTAAGAATGGTGTGGGCCACATTTAGCACGAGCCGCATTTTTCATTGAGCCGTGGTTAGTATTATTGGTTATACAGATCGTTTCACAACCACGTGGGGGAGTAACCTCTGTGTAGATAGTTCCTGCAATTCGTGGCTAGACGTTTGTAATGTCCCCGATTTTTCGCTCACCATGGTTTAAATCATTTGGAGTAATTTTATAAGTCGTTTATTCAGATTAATGATTTATTTAATTAATTAAGCATGTCTTAATTAATTATTCCTTGGGGCCTTTATTAAGTGAAGTCAGTAAATGATTAATGATATGCTTTTGACTTTGGGTTTTGACTTAAAAGTGAATGAGTTATTTTTTGAATATTATTAATTTGACTATTCAAACTTTCAAGAGGATGGCGTTTACTTTTAAGTTATGTGGAGAGTATCCTTGAAGCTAGATATGTCGTGGCTTCTTGAAGAAGTTCATTGGTTTATAAAAAGCAATCAAATTCTTTCTTGAAAGCACCTTTTGATGGTTTTGAAACTTATGTTTTGGTTGGAAGAGTTCAAGGGTTTGAAGAAGTATTTCGAGGGCATTGAATTGGGAATTGATTGTCGCATTATCAGTTTGAGTCAGCGTCCTATGCTGATAAATTGTGCAGGCCACGGGTAGCTTACCAATCCGTGGAAGTTGAATTCTAACCAAACACAGAGCGTTGAAGGTGTGGAAGGGTCTTAAGCGGACAATGGCGTTGAACATGGTCTTTGGGTGTTAAATATGATTGCCACCTCTTAGCCGTAACCTCCAATGTTACCAAGCTGCAGCTATTTTGGGAGTTGAGGCTAGTAGATACAAGCATTGTGGCCAAAATTATTCAGAATTGGAGTGCGAATTCATGAATGCATTGAGCTGCCAACATCTACCACAAGTTGCGGCCAAAATTGCCCAGAGTTGAAGTGCATTCGCACGTTCAGATTTTGAACTCTTCCTTGGCATGTAATGTTTCATTTGAATAACAAAATTTCGCATTGAAATATGAGAATGATTACGGTGTTACATTTGGTTTATGTTTTTTATATAATCTTCCTAGAAGTAAAATTGAATTTGGAGTTGCAATCTAGTTGACTTGAAAATACAAAAATCTATATATGTATATTTTGTTGAAAAGAAACAAAGAGAAGCAATTTCCAGAGATTTAGAGTTCTTCGTAGTTGTCTTTCTGAATAGAGCTAGTTAGGCTCATCACAGTGGTATCGGAGGCTTCTTGCCAGCCTGCAGGGAAGTGGGTTTCAAATTTTTGTTAATGCAGAGGAATAGATATATTTAAGGTTTCCATTACGCTCGCAGAGATAGAAATTCTCCAGACAATACAGGCATTGATGAGGAGAGAGAAGCTAGGACAGTGTTCAAGAATATTGCACACAGCTAGCAGGAGTTGGTAGCTGGCCAACAACAGATGGCAGTTGTCTTACAAAATTTATCGGACTCTTCAGCACATATCATTGCCATGAGATCAGGACCGTGATAGAGATACCCGGAGTATCTCAGCTAGTTCTCACAGGTCTAGAATTGATTTGACAGGTACGCAGGACAGGCATTTACGTCCTACTTTCTTGAGACCTGAGGTTGATACTATTACCATTGAGGAGGTTTAATTTACTGATGACATATTAGCTCTGTACACTGAGTGGGATGCTTTACCACATGAGGTAAAGCAACATTTGAATTTTGATAGGTTCATGACTCAGAAAAGAGAGCGTTCAAAAGGGAGAACAGATGGGAGATAGAGGCATGTAAACCATGAACTGAAAGAGGCAACCAACAAACTGACTCTGACACACTTTGATGGGAGTGGAAAATGACAGCCAGAGCTTGGATTCATAAGCTTGACACTTGAATTTACGTCCTATGTTTGAAGAGGATGCCATTAGGTTTTTTGTTTTGCATTTAGATGGTATAGCCCATGATTGGTGGTACCATGGGTTAGTCTCCTTGCATCATGATCGAATTGTATCCTGCCAGGAGTTTGTAGATGGATTAGTAGAACGTTTTGATCAGAAGGATCCAGAAACTTATTTTCGTGACCTTGCTCAGCTCATGCAAACCAGTAGTTTGGAATCCTTTATTGCTGAGTTCCTGAGAGTCTATCATGGTTCCTAATATGGTAGAGAAACAATTGGTTATGTTATTTACAGAGGGATTACAGGAGCACTTAAGGGGATGGCTTAGGGCATTTGATCTTATGTTCCTACAAGGGGCCATCAAGAAAGCAAGGAACATGGAGCTTGCAGCTTCTAAAGGGCAAGCGCAGCCTAAAACCACTACTTTACCAGTAAATGAGGTATCCCCACCAACAGCTGATGAAAAAAAGAAATTTGCTGGGAAACATGATGAGGCAACACGTGAGGATCTGAGGAGGAGACAACTTTGCTATTGGTGCAAAGGGCCTGTTGATAGAGAGCACACTTGTCCTTTGAGGCCTAAGAGTAAGGAAAACCGTTCTATGTGGGTGTACTATGATGAGGTTGAGGCTGAGACTTCTCATTAGCTTGCTGATTCAGATATTGATGAGGGCTAGGGAGTCACTACAGAGTTTGTTCCTGATGCTAGGCTATCACCCATAGTGTTGTCTATTGTTGTACTGCTTCTCTCTGCTTTCAGGATGAGAGGATTGGTGGTTGGACATGAGTGTATTTCTATGTTAGACACTGGGGCTATGCATAATTTCATACATGAGGGTTTGGTTAGGCGGTGTGGTCTTCCAGTGGAGGAGTTTGACGGGTTCTGAGTCAGGGTGGCAGATGGCTACACCCTTACCTGTGCCAGACGTATACGTCATCTCTCATTATCTCCGATGATTATGAGATGCAGTCATATTTTTATGTGTTTACCTTGGGTGAGATGGATGTTGTGTTGGGCATGCAATGGTTACAGGATAACGAGGCGTTTTATCTTAACCTGCGCTCGATGGAGAGGAAATTTGAGTACCTAGGCAAGAGTTATGTATTGTCAGGTATCACCGAGGGGAGTTTGCGCACTATGTCTGTGTGGGGAGGATAGCAGAGACATTCAAAGGCATGACACAATTTAGTTGGAGCAGGTCACATGTCATTTCTCCCCTAGTTCACCGACACAGAGTTCAGATCAGTATACAGGTGTAGTTCACTTTGTGAACAATCCTTTGTTTGATATTGATGTTACTATGTCATATGATAATCTGTTATTTGAGTTTGATGTTGGTCTCCCTATGGTTATGAGTAAGGATGATGTTTGGGATTTCCCCAGTGCACCCGGATGTCAGTCTGCTCTTACAGGAGTTCAGACAGAGTTTTCTGAGGTCTATACAGTC
Source organism: Thuja plicata (assembly GCA_018584345.1). NCBI lineage: Eukaryota > Viridiplantae > Streptophyta > Pinopsida > Cupressales > Cupressaceae > Thuja > Thuja plicata. The sequence continues at coordinate 589,152 of MU227714.1, read as the reverse complement.
AGGAGTGTATACAACTTCACATTTGTTCCTCGTGTTCAGGATATCTATCGTGTGCAGGATTCTTCATGCATGCATTTAGTGATTGGTTTGACCGCTTATCTTGTGAATTGAAAAGTGGCAAGACTATTCTGCTTATTGAGTTGTGTCCATGTGATGTTCCTGCTTCAACATCGCTAGTTCAGGCCTTGAGTTCGGTTTCACTGACTTTGATGATTGTTGCAGATAGTGTTGTCTATTCAGGAACCAGATGGTGGTGACATGGACATTACACGTTTTTATCCATGGGATCCTGGTGGAGGTGTGATGCCCTTTGTGGTTGGATTTTGGTGAGCTGCTTGTGCAAAATTGCTTAGGGACAAGCAATTTCAGGGAGGGCGGACTGTAATGTCCCCAATTTTTTCGATCACCATGGATTGAATCATTTGGGTAATTTTATAAGTCATTTATTGAAATTAATGATTTATTTAATTAATTAAGCATGTCTTAATTAATTATTCCTTGGGGCCTTTATTAAGTGAAGTCATGAAATGATAAATGATATGCTTTTGACTTTGGGTTTTGACTTAAAGTGAATGAGTTATTTTTTTAATATTATTAATTTGACTATTCAAACTTTCAAGAGGATGGCATTCACTTTTAAGATATGTGGAGAGTATCCTTGAAGTTGGATATGTCATGGCTTCTTGAAGAAGTTCAGTGGTTTATAAAAAGCAATCGAATTCTTTCTTGAAAACACCTTTTGATGATTTTGAAACTTATGTTTTGGTTGGAAGAGTTCGAGGGTTTGAAGAAGTATTTCGAGGGCTTGAATTGGGAATTCATTGTCGCATCATCACTTTGAGTCAGCGTCCTATGCTGATGAATCGTGCAGGCTGTGGGTAGCTTACCAATCTGTGGAAGTTGAATTCTAACCAAACACAGAGCGCTGAAGGTGTGGACGGGTCTTAAGAAGACAGTGGCGTTGAACATGGTCTTTGGGCGTTGAATATAATTGCCACCTCTTAGCCGTAACCTCCAAAGTTACCAAGTTGCGGCCATTTTGGGAGTTGCGGCCAGTAGATACAAGCATTGTGGCCAGAACTATTCAGAATTGGAGTGCGAATTCATGCACGCATTGAGCTGCCAACATCTACCACAAGCTGCTGCTAGAATTGCCCAGAGTTGAAGTGCATTCGCAGGTTCAGATTTAGAACTCTTCTTTAGCATGTAACGTTTCATTTGAATAATGAATTTTCGCATTGAAATATGAGAATGATTACGGTGTTACATTTGGTTTATGTTTTTTATATAATCTTCCTAGAAGTAAATTAAATTTGGAGTTACAATCTAGTTGACTTGAAAATACAAAAACTATATATTTTAATTTTGTTGAAAAGAAACAAAGAGAGGCAATTTCCAGAGATTTAGAGTTCTTCGCAGTTGTCTTTCTGAATAGAGCCAGTTAGGCTCATCACAACGTTAGCTTTCTTGGTTGCAACGTCTTGCTGTCTTCACCTGCTACGGTCAATATTATTACACGTGAGTGTAATATCCAACGTTAAAACTTACATATATTGTTTTATGTTTGCAAGATAGAAATATCTCTGATTTGGGCGTAATTAATATCGAATAGTTTCATTCCTTTAAAATTAATTGTTTACTTAGCAATTGCAAGAGTTATTTTAGAAAAAGCACAAAAAATTATATATATTTAAAAATACAAAAAAAGAGAACTATCTTTCCAAAGCATAGATCGGTTATTACAGTTGAATTTCAGAGTAAGAGCCAGGCAGGCTCTTACAGTGGTATCAGAGCAGTTTTCTTGCCAGCTTGCAGGGAATTGGGCTAGTTTAATGGAAGGTGACAGATATAGGCCAGGCTGTCATTACACTCGCAGAGGCAGGAATTCTCTACCACCTGGTGATCAGTAACAGGGGAATATGGGAGATAGAATTCCAGGTAATATAGGTAGTGATGAGGACAGAGAGGCTACAACAGTATTCTGAAATATTGCACGAATCTAGCAAGAGTTGGCAGTTGGCCAGCAATAGATGGCGACTGTCTTACAGAATCTATCAGATACTCTTCAGCGTATTTCATTGCCTTGAGATCAGGGCAGGGATAGAGATGCTAGGGTATCTCAACTTGTTCTCACAGGTCGAGAGTTGATTTGACAGGTACACAAGATAGGCCTCTACGTCCTACCTTCTTGAGACCTGAGATTAATGTTGTTAGGTATGATGATGAGGCTTCATTTACTGATGACATATTGGCTTTACATACAGAGGGATGCTTTACCTCACGAAATAAAGCAACATCTAAATTTTGACAGGTTCATGACTCAGAAAAGAGAATGTTCTAAGTGTAGAATAGATGGGAGACAAAGACATGTGAACCAAGAATTGAAACAAGAAACCAACAAACTGACTTTGACACACTTTGATGGGAGTGGGAAGATGACAACTGGAATTTCGATTCACAAGATTGACACATACTTGACTCTACGTCCTATGTCTGAAGAGGATGCAATTAGGTTTGCCGTTCTGCATTTAGATGGTATAGCCCATGACTGGTGGTACCATGGGTTGGTCTCCTTGCACCACGATCAAATTGTGACCTATCAGGAGTTTGTGGATGGGTTAGTAGAGAGATATGACAAGAAGGACCCAGAGTCCTATTTCAGGGAGCTAGCACAACTCAATCAGACAGGGAGCTTGGAGGCTTTTATCAGTGAGTTTCAGAGAGTCAGTTATGGTCTACGATATTTCAAAGAGGAGACGGGTTACGCTGTTTATTAAGGGGTTAGTTGAACCTCTTAGGGGATGGGTTAAGTCTTTTGACCCTACATCTTTGTAGTTGGCTATGAAAAAGGCAAGAGACTTGGAGTTTTCAACTCCACGTAATAAATTTCCTCCTAGACCATCTAATCCTCCTGATGATAACAAGGCTGCTCCAAGAAGTGAAGGACCAGATATCAAGAAACTTGTGACAGGACCCTTAGATCCAGAAACGCTTAGTGATTTGAGGAGAAGAAGTTTGTGTTTTTATTGCAAGGGTCTCTATGATGGAAAACATGAATGTCCATTGAAGCCTAAGGGTAGAAATAGGCTTATGGAGTGGTATTATGAGGATGAACATAATTCTAATTTTGAGGGGCAACAAGCTGATCATGAAGAATAAAGTCATGAAGAAACAGTTAACAGTGAGAAGGTAGATGAGGATTCCCACCTCAAGGTTGTATACCTCTCTAGTATGTAGAAAGAGGGACCTTTCTGGATGAGGGGCCTCTTAGTAGGGCAGCGTGTCATTGCCTTGTTGGATATAGGTGCCACGCATAACTTCATAGATTCACGTTTGGTCTCTAGGAGAGACATATAGACAGAGGAGTTTGAGGGCATTAGAGTTAAGGTGGCTGAATGTTACACTCAGAAGTATGACAAAATGATTCCGGATCTTCCCATGAAATTAAACAATTATGAGTTCAAAACTGATTTTTATGTGGTTGACATGGGAGGTACTGATTTAGTTTTGGGTATGAGCTGGTTACACTCTATTGAGGCTTTTTATCTCAGCCTTAAGGATATGGAGATGAAGTTTGAAGTAAATGGTAAGAAACATATACTCAAGGCAATCAAGGAGGAGAATCTGAAGACTATGTCACGTAGACGTATACAACGTCTCATTAGCCGTGATGCAGTTGAGTGCGCAACAAAGTGCAGGATATTACCCACACTTGATGAGTCAGGGAAATCGACTTATAACCTTGACATACAGGCTCGGGACTAAACACTCTAAAGTGTTTAGTGATTTACAGCATGGCAGGCCACTTGACAGAGGTATTGAGCACATTATTGAGCTAGAGGAGGGCACCAAGCCCATTATGATTACTCCTTACCGGCACCCCAAGTGCCTGAAAGATGAGATAGAGAAAACAATTCGCATATTAGGCCAAGTAAGTCTCCCTTTGTTTCATCAGTAGTTTTGGTGAAGAAAAATGATGGTACCCTCAGGATGTGCATTGACTATAGGATGCTGAATCAGAGGACAATTAAGAACATGTATCCTATTCCGCGCATTGATGAGTTGATAGATGAGTTGCATGGTGCATGCTTCTTCTCTAAGATTGATTTGAGATCGGGTTACCATTAGATCCGAATGTGGGAGGAGAACATAGAGAAGAAAACTTTTAGATGTCATTGTGGACATTTTGAGTTCTTAGTCATGCCTTTCGGGTTGACTAATGCTCCGGCCACCTTTCAGTCTACCATGAACAGGGTCTTCCACAGTCAGCTGAGGAGATTTGTTCTAGTTTTCTTTGATGATATATTGGTTTATAGCAAGACATGGGATTACCATCTTGCTCATTTGGATACTTTACTAGACATTTTGGATAGGGCTTCCTTGTATGCAAAGGAGTCCAAATGTGCTTTGGGAATGACTGAGTTGTTGTACCTTGGTCATATCATCAGTGGAGAGGGTGTGCGCATGGACCCTGATAAGGTTCGTGCTATTTTGGATTGGCCTACCCCTGGGTGCTTGACACAGCTCGGAGGTTTCATTGGTTTGTGTGCTTTCTATCACAGATTTGTTGCGGGGTTCTCATGACATGCAACACCTTTGACTGATTTGACCTGTAAGGGGGCTTTTGAGTGGACCTCTCAGGCACAGGAGTGTTTTGAGAAGTTCAAGTTGATTATGACATCATGCCCGCTTCTAGCGATGCCAGTTTTCTCTAGACCGTTTCATTTGCATTGTGATGCTTCTGGTGAGGGCATTGGTGCGGTACTTTCCCAAGATCACCATCCCATTGTTTTTGAGAGCAGGAAGCTCAGGGGTACTGAGAGAGCTTTTATTGTATATGACAAGGAAATGTTAGCCATAATGCATGCTTTGGCTAAATTCAGGCAATATTTGGTTGGTAGTAAGTTTTGCATAAAAACTAATCATAACAGCCAGAAGTATTTCCTTGGACAACGTGATCTCAATGAGAGATAGCAGAAGTGGGTCAGTAAACTGCAGTCATATGATTTTAATATTTCTTATATCAAGGGTACTTAGAATGTGGTTGGTGATGCACTTTCACGGAGGCCTTATTTGTGTACCATGGCAGGGACATCTGAGGATTGGAGGTATTTGATTATTGCAGAGTATGCTAGAGATCAGTGGGCAGTTGGTTTTATTGATGGGAACATACAAGACAACAGGTATACTCTTGTAAATGAGTTGATCATTTACAAGGAGAGGGTATTGTTGGTTCCAGGATTGGATGTCAGGTTTGTAGTGTTGAGAGCTTTCCATGATTCTTATTTAGCTGGGCATCCCAGGTTTTTTAAAACCTATAGGCAGGTGCGGGAGAGATTTACTTCGAAAGGCCTGGAGTATGATGTGAAACAATATGTTAGAGAGTGTTTATTTTGCCAGCAGAACAAGCAGGAGCATACATATCCAACAGGGTTACTGCAACCATTACCCATTCCTGACTGGAAGTGGGAATGCATTTCAAGGGACTTCATTGTGGGCTTGCCTAAGGCCCAAGGTAGGGATTGCATTTTTGTGGTAGTTTATCGTCTTACGAAATATGCTCACTTTTTCCCGATCACTACTACTTTTTCAGCGAGTTAGGTTGTAGATTTATTCTTCCGGGAGGTGTTCAAATTGCATGGTTTACCCTGGAATATAGTAGTGACCAGGATAGCCAATTTATGAGTCAATTTTGGCAGGAGTTATTTAGGTTGTTTGGGACAGAGTTGACTCCCAGTACTAGTTACCACCCTCAGACTGATGGTCAGACTGAGATTGTTAAGGGCTATCTACAAAATTATGTGTCTGCTTAGCAGAGGGCTTGGGTGAAGTGGATTATTTTATGTGAGTATTGCTATAATTCCACTCACCATATGTCTATTCGGATGACTCCTTTCCTAGTTCTATATGGATATGATCCTCCTAGCTTCTTGGATTTGCTTTTTAGTGATAGCAGAGTTCCTAGTGCAGGTGATTTGCTGTAGGACAGTCAGGACATTATGGGAACATTGTGGGACAATATTCAGAGAGCTCAGAATCAGCAAAAGCAGTATGTTGATCAGAGGAGGGTTGCCCTCTCTTTCCAGGTTGGAGATATGGTTTATTTTGATGCTGCAACCCTACAGACAATCATCTATCCGGAAGAGCGGAGCTGAGAAGCTCAAGCCTCGGTATTATGAGCCTTTCCGTGTTGTTAGACGGGTGGGCAGGGTTGTTTATGAGCTGGATTTGCTAGAGGACAGCATAGTGCATGATGTTTTCATGTGTCGCGCCTCAAGAAGGCGTTAGGCATGCATGTTGTTTCGTCCTCTATTTTGCCACCCCTAGATGAGGGGAAATTGGAGTTGATTCCTGAGATTATTTCAGAGACTCAAGAGAGGCATTTGCGACGACAAGTCATCAGACAACTTTTGGTGAAGTGGCATGGTTTACCTGTTGAGGATGCCGTTTGGGAATCAAAGGATATTCTTCAGCACCCCGGTTTGGGATTTCTTGAGGACAAGCAATCTTGGGGAGGGAGGACTGTGATGTCCCCAATTTAGCAGGTGTCTGTGGACATGGTTATTAGCCCATTATTGCGATCCTCGTGGGCTAATGTCTGGGTTTGGGGGTCTCTTGGTAAGAACTTACTATTTATAGTAAGTCTTCTTTTGCCAGTTTCCATTTCTGGTAAGGTGTCTGAGCAGATGGTTTGACAGTGCAGTGATTAGAGTTGGCTTGGAATTGGATAGAATTGATTAATTAAGTCTATCTTAATTAATTATCTTGTGAGCTTCTTATAAGTCAAATCATTAATGTATTAATGATATCTTAATTGACTTATGTTGGGCATTTCATTAAAAGTTGATATGTTTATTATTTGAAAATGTCCAAAGTTTGGAGAAAGTGAATTTTAAGTTATGAATTGAGTTTTGAAGAAGTTAGATGTTTTCGAGTGTCATGTCCCCATTTTGGCTGACATCGTTTGGCATGCCGGATCAGTCTATCATGGGCTCTCGTAGACTGGTGGCGATGTGGAGAGAGTCATTTTGCAGATCAGTTAGTCATATTTGCTCTTGGAGAGGTTATTGGAGCTTATTTTTATTATTATGTATTATGCGGGGCCCATATGTTATAATTTTAAGTTGAGATTGCACTTTTTTATTTTTAAGCTATATTATTATAAAAAGTGCATTATAATGAGATTTTATAATTGGATGCTTCTAGAAGTTCTTAGTAACTTCTTAGAAAAGTAAATAGAATAATTGGATGCTTCTAGAAGTTCTTAGTAACTTCTTAGAAAAGTAAAT
>MU227714.1:545243-571583 GCA_018584345.1 Thuja plicata | reverse complement strand
AAGGACATACGTTCATCCATCATAATGGAAAACAACTGATTCTTCAGAAAGAACGCTCGACTTTTGTCAGATGTTTCATGCAGCTCCTTTAAATATTTCCAGATGTCTGCAGCCGACTTGCCAGAGGAAATCTGAGGTAGCTGATCATCTGTGACAAAGAGCTTGAGAAGCATAACAGCTTCGCGATTCCAATCATCAAACTTATCCTGATCTGTTGTAACGGAGGTCCCACCGGGCGTGCTAGTGGGGCCAGGACGAGTTTCTGTGCCTAGAACAAGCGCATCCGAACGACGGTACTCGAAAATGGTCAACATTCGCTGCTTCCAGGTGTTGTAATTGCTGCCATTTAACCGCTGACTGTTTTCCAGCATCAGGTTGGTCAAAGATGCCATGTGCATGGATTTTGAGGCAACGTGAAGATGGACCCAAAAAAATTTGACAGGTACCCAGAAGAGTAGACGGAAAACCTAGAAAGAATCTGCAGTCAGAATTCAAATCTGCTGGCCCGAGAATTGAGGCACGGAAAACGAGGTGCCCAGATAATTTTGACGAAGACCCAGATAAGGTCTCAAAAAACCCACCACAAATATGAAATCAAAAAAAAAATTCGAGTTCAAAAGTTAGGATTTTCGGGGAAAACCCTAATCGGCGGCTATTGAAGAGCCGAAAAACAAGATATTTGCAGGTTGTAGTAATGTCGAACCAGAGGGAAAGAGGATCCCTTCGTTGCAGGTGAATGTTTACAGAAGCGACCACAATGGCTTCAAAGATCGCTGAATCCCGGACCTTCGCTGGTGTGCAGAGACGATGCGCCAATAATGGCGTCGTGTTTGGTAGTAAACAACACTGCAGAGAGTCGTCGTTTTTCGCAGCAACAGCCGTCGCTTTTCGCAGGTCGAGCACAAAATGCAGAACAAAAAACGTCGCGTTTTGAAGAACAGAAGCCGCGACCAGACTGAGCAGGAAAAACGCGGGCTGCCGTTAGTAGTGAAAAATAGCAAATAAAATGACCACCAAAGACCCGCGATTTTGCAGATGTGATTTCCTTAGAGAAAAAACACCACAAAAAAAACCTAGACGGATTTCAAAGCACCGGATTTCTCATAGAGAAAGTAGAAGATCACAAAAATAATTTCAAAAATTTTAGGTTCAGATAATTTTGAATTGAAATTATAAAACTTTCGAAAAAATTAAAGATTTAGCTCTGATACCATAAAATAATTATCAACAGATTATTTTATATTGATGAATGCATTTACAAGGAGCTTGAAGCTCATATATACATGACGATAAAACCAGAAATAGAAACTTCTAAAATACAACATAATACAAGATTGAGCATTACTATTAGAAACATTCTAATATCTCTGCTAGCCTACGAGACTCCAATGATAGGCCAACTCCTCCATCTCTGATGTCCACTCTAGAAAGGGGACATGACATACTTCAAGTTCAAGTTCAATATCAAAGATTCAAAACATTAACATTAAATCAGAACATCAGTTCAAGTATCATTGTTTGAAGCTCAACTAATGGATTAATAATTTATTGATATTCTTCTTCATCATCATCATCTTCTATATGGAGCCTAATAAGACTCTAAGGTTAATTTTTCCCCTTTTATTGGCGCAGTTTCGACCCCAAATTATTAAATGGGGGTTTGGGGGCAAAGCCCCCAAGACAGGGCCATAAAATAAAGTTTTATGTGAAACCGTAGGCGAAATTCGTCACAAATTCGCACCAAATTCATTTTTTTTTGCGAAATTCGCCCGGGTTCGAACCATCTCAAACCGGGTTCGAATTTGGTCTTAAAAAATCAGACCCTGCCTGAAATTCTCGAACCCGCAGTCGAATCGGACCCGGACCTCGAACCGGTTCGAATTTATCCGGGTCCGAGGGGTCAGGGGCCGAACCCGGTAACATAGTTTATAATCCATGAATATGAGCTCCCAAGTTTGAAGAATTATTTTAAAGTTTTATTAAAAATCTAGTGGATTTGAATGCTATTAAGGAGATTGAGGTTATAAAAGAACATCAAAAAGCAAATCAACCTCATTATTGATGTTCATTTGTCTTTGCAAATTTGGTATATTTGGAGTTTGTGCAATTGAAACAAGGGTTTCAGTTGTACCAGGGCATTGGAGATTGTTCAATCTTTTTTTTTTTTTGTAGTTTTGAGGTTGTGAGAGATCAACCGAATTATTGCTTTGGATGACTTCATACTGGAGTTCTATTTGTGCTTCAATTGGAGAAATACATCAAGGGTTTGCACGTTCATTAATTGCAGACCTAGATATTCATCATTGGCAGCCATTAAAGAGCAGATTGGAAGCTTTTATCTTGCTGCTACAGTGATGCTACAGTACCCGCGCTCAAGTAACCCATGAACAGTAAATGCTACAATATTTTTGCATTTTAATAAAAAGATACAAGGGTTTTAAGTGCGGATTTTTAAAGAGTATTTTTTGAATCGATTGTGGCAGCCATTGCAATTATTACCAACATTAAATATTCATTACCAACTGTTATCTATAGGTTCATACATTTTTGCCATACATTTCTAGATTCTATAATAAAAGCTATATATATATATAAATAATGCTCAATGAGAATAATTGCAGCTCTATTTCATTTCTAGAATATTTTATATTTGCAATGTTATTATTTCTTGCTTGACAATCTATTTGAAAAATTCAAGAAAATTCATATAAATATTAAATTTCAAGACAAACATATCTTTTGTATAGCAAAACAGTGTGTTGGTGAAGTTAGAACCTGTTGGGGTTCTTACAGTGGTATCAGAGCGGTTTCCTGCCATCCTGTTGGAGTTGGCAATCATTGAGCTCACACGTTTAAAAATTTGAATGATCGACACTCTACAGTTGGGATTGATTTTCAGTTGGGCAGTGAGTTAGTTCCATGGTTGGAATTAGGGATTGAAGATTGTTACCTACCTTCCTTCCAATTTTACCGAAGAAGGAAAAAGCACCCAATCTGGAGAAAATAATGAAAGACCTTAAACAAGCACAACGACAGGTCAATCGTAATTTGCAGCTTAAAGATTATTCTCTTTCACAAAAAAATGGGCCTATAACCCACCAGACTGATTTTTATGATAATAGTATTCCACTTGAGCATAATGATGACTTGAAAGTCATGGCGAGTTCCGAAAGTGATATGGGAATGACTTTGAGTATTGACACTCATGATCAAGTGTTGAGAATGAGGATTGCATGGAAATTTTGTCCCATAACAGTTCTGATTTACATGACAGCAGTGGAGAAAATTTGCACCAGCATGAGACAATAGTGACTACATATGTGCAAAATGCTACCATTGAGTTGTCACATGAAATTACTCAAGAAATGGGTACTAATGATGCATTGCATGTTGAGAATTCATGTCATGATGAGTTTGATTTTTCAAATCAGACCTTAGGAAACAAGTTAGAAAGTTCATTTAGTGGCATTGGATCTCAAGATCGTGACTTGGATGGACATACAGTTACATTGGGAGTGGAAGTGTGTGAAGGTACTATTATATCAACGACTTTTATTTTGCCGGTTTAGCCTTCCTTTGAGGTACATGGTAGCAGTACCTTAGTTGTTGATGTGTGCACTAGTGATTGCACACACGATACTGCTTATCATGAGGTGAGTGATGTGGATACAACCTCATATTACAGTGCAGATTTTGGGTCAAAATGCTTGCATGGGAGTTATAAGTTTCAGAGTCCTTATCATTTGGTTGGGCAACTTAAGGTTAATAACAACATGATTGTCACAACCATAGAGAATTTTGATGTTGCTCGTCATATGTTGGCTTCCTTTTGTTTGAGTACTCCTATGACGGATGAGCACGGTGATAGTGGCCTTTCCTTGGCAGATTTCCATGCACTTTGAGAAGCCATTGGAATAATGAAACATAACTACTTACAGTTATTGGCAGATGGAAGTCATCTACTCATACTCATTGTTATCTATTATGATACTCTTAAGAGAAAGGAGGAGGTCGATGAGCTCACCTATCAGCTTGAGGTGACTATGGATTCATTGAAGAGTGCCTAGTTGGCCCTTCAGGATCACAATCATGATTGGAGGAGCTTACTGTGGAGTTGAGTTTGGCTAAGTCTTCTCCAGCTATAGATACAATGCAATCTTCTACAGTGGCAGTTGGTGATGATTTTATATCCACAAGTTGTGGTGATGGATATGTTGAGGATGTGGCTACATCCATCACATATACAAGTGCTGTAGTCTTAGATGGGATGAGTATTTTGTTTGAGAGCAGCAGAGAACCACTTGTTGCATCGGGTTGTCCTGAGGTTAGTACTATGACAGATGATGCTAGTCAGATTGTTGATAGCTCTTGTGTGGCATTGGTGGATTCTCCAGAGAGTTGTGTGTTAGTTCACGATGTTACTCCATCTTCACAGGGACTCGCAGAGTGTCATCTAGTTGGGAGTATGATTCTCATGTAGATTTGTTTCCCTCTATTGAAAGCAAATCTATTTCTTCATCCCATGCAACTGATTTTGGACGCTAGCTTGTTGTGTTGCAAAGTCAGAGTGATTAGCTAAGGGTTGCAAAAGAGTTTGGAGTTTCGGGAGGGACCGTTTGGAGTCACTAAGGATACACTCATCCGAGGTTGATGCGACATTTAACATTTGGTGGGAGAGATTGTAGATACTCTGACTACAATGCTTCCTAATAGAGATTTTGTGGTTGGGTTTGCAAAGAGGGTTACTAGAGGCACTACCCAATCAGCTATTTGGGGTCAGAGATTAGAGTCGTCTTCTGATTCCAAAGTTGTTAGTGATGAGCCATTGACCGAGGTTGGAGCTTTCTACCGTAACTACATAGTGAGGAGTGATCATTTTCCTTTTGATCCACACACAGAGGATGTGATGATGCATTGGTGTGGATTGGCTCCGAGGTTGTACCATCCTTTGTGGGATGAGTACGCACCATCTTCATTAGATGGAAGCAGTGCTTGTAAGTATTCATCTCCATCTTTGGTGGGGGATTACTTGTAGAGTCAGCACATCCATGGGAGTCTAGCGGAGGTTGGAGATAGTGTTGGTGTTGTAGATACCTTTAGTGATTCGTATCTCCACATAGCAGATGGACATGAGTTTTGTTTGCTTTGGGACCCAAGTGGCGAGAGGGTTAGCATTGCAGTTTGGGTGGGTCCTGTTGGTTGGCTTCACCACTTTTGGTATGGTAAAGTTGGGATCAGTGTTGAGCAATAGAAGTTTGAGGATCTTCTTCTTGGCAGGATTCTATTCAGGATTTGGGAATTAGCTATATTTGGTTGGACACTCTTTAGTGTATTGTGGGGTCCTTTGTAGGGCATTGGGGTTCCAGTTTGGGTTCATTGGGGAGTATTGCAATGTGTTCATGGTGTGGATTATTTGCAGTTTCATTTCTTATTCTCATGTACATTATTGGTTTTAGATGCGTAGTTTCAGTGCGCGGAGAGTGGACAGTTGGTTTAGTTGTGGTTATGCTGGTGCTTCAGCAGTGCTGTTGTTGTGTCGAATATTTCACAGTCTTCTTTTGGACTTCTACTGTAGTGATGTTTCTTTGCAATCATGATTGCTTGGGGACAAGCAATCTTAGGGAGGGTGAACTATAATATCCCCATTTTCGTGAGCATCAGAGTTTGTTGGATTAGCCTGTCACTGGCCCTCGTAGGCTAAGGCAGTTGGATAGAGGGTCCCCTTTTGGCAGAGACCAGTGTGTATTCTTTGTCAGAGCTTAGCATATGTTCAGGTTTGTCTTTCGTTGGACTCAGTTTGGCTCATTTACTATTTTTAGTGACTATTTCAGGAAATCGGGTTTACTATTTATATCAAGGCAACTGAACATGCTATGATTGCAATGCATAGTTGTTTGGACTTATGATAAAGTTTGTTTAAAAACCTAAAGTGGATTTAAATGCTATTAAGGAGATTGGGGTTATAAAAGCACATCAAAAAGCAAATAAACTTAATTTTTGATGTTCATTTGTCTTTGCAAATTTGGTGTCTTTGGAGTTTGTGAAATTGAAACAAGTGTTTCAGCTATACTAGGGCATTGGAGATTGTTCAATCTTCATTGTTTTTTGCAGTTTTGAGGTTGTGAGAGATCAACCGAATAATTGCTTTGGAGGACTCCATACATGAGTTCTATTTGTGCTTCAGCTAGAGAAATACATCAAGGGTTTGAAGGTTTATGAAGGTTCATTAATTGCAGACACAAATATTCATCATTAGCAACCATGAAAGAGCAGTTTGCAAGCTTTTATTTTGCTGCTACAGTGACACTACAGTACCTGTGCTACAATAAACCGTGAATAGTAAATGCTACAGTATTTTTGCATTTCAGTACAAAGATAAAAGAGTTTTAAGTGCGGAGTTTTAAAAAGTATTTCTAGAATCGATTGTGGCAACCAGTGCAATTATTACCAGCGTTAAATATTCATTACCAGCTGTTATCTATAGGTTCATACGTTGCTGCCATACATTTCTGGATTTTATAATAAAAGCTTGAGGACCTTTGGGTATGAATGGTTAATGAAAAGCATTGTATATATATATTATGCTCAATAAGAATCATTGCAGCTCTATTTCATTTCTAGAATATTTTATATTTGCAATGTTATTTTTTCTTGTGTAATGTACCACTAAGATCTTACTTAAGTAACCTTAACTTCTAATTAAGAATTGCCTGTAATGTCCCTCCTCGTGATGTTGTGTTGTTTGTTGAATGAATTTTCAAGAGTATGTAGCTTCTGATTTAGCTCTTGTCTATGACTCTTAACATTTATTGGGAATGTCTTTATCCAATCTCGACACTCACTAAGTGTGTCCTTGATTTAGTTTCTTGGCATTCACTAAGAATGTTGTGATCTTCAAACCTTAAATGGCCTTTCTTCTCTGCTTCCTATCAGGTTCAACTTGTTATGATATGGTACTGCCAATTGCTATTCTGATTTCTCTTATGAAAGTCCCTCTCCTATGTTGGAAAATATTAATCTGCTTGTTGATTGATGTCTGATGATTTACTGTTGAATGTATATATTTTGGTTGGTGTTAATGTTTGTTATAGAATTACCCTCAGTTCTAGATCTTCAAATACTCCCTGATATGTTTGCTAAGTGCTGTTGGAGATCAAATGTTTTTTTATACGATTGCTGATAGCTTTGTCCCTTGTGGTGATTGTATCTTCTTCTTCTTGGGTGAAATGAACACTACAAATCTGAATGATCACTATATCCCCCTATCAATGAGGAAATTCTCCTTTCTACCTCCTGAACGAATTCTAGTCTAATTGTGGTTTCCTTGTTTGAATCAAAGTCTATTCCTTATGTTCTGTTCCTGACTGGAGATTATTTGTTATTTCCATTCGATGGTTTCAGTGGATTACTTGATAGTATGGACGAGTCTAATCCCGAGCTATATCTTCTCCTCTTAGTAGCTTTTGTGTCGATGCTTGGTTATTCAATGTTTATTTCTCTGAGTATTCCCGTGCTTTTTTTTCCCCTGTTGATCTGATCATTACCACTTATAGTTTTAATGATCTTCGATTCAATATCCAGTACTAAACCGTAATACTCCTGTTCCCTCCATAATCCCTTAACAATTTCATTCGATGCCTTTTTGTATCCTCCAATAGGATGTGAAGTTACATTTCTGAAGGACATGTCTCCACACCCTTCATGACCAAACGCTGCCTCCATTTCCTTAATACTTATTGCCTTTGTTCATATACGATTTGCTTGGCCCTTATGGTTAGCGATTAACCTTTACCCTCTCAAATGGATCGATATTGCGGTTTAGATAATCTTATGCCTTATCGTACTTAATACTTGACCTTCCGTATTTGTAATAGTTTTCATACTAATTATGTAGTCCCACTGACTAATACGCAATTGATATTCCTTATCATCTATGTGAGTTTCACATTGGTTATGATAGTCATGTAGTAGAGGTACTCACGTAGACCATATTATTGATTAAAAATTAATTATTAGATCTTAGGAATAATTTAGATATTTTTTTTCTCGGTAATAGATATTTTTATTAGCTTAAAAGAGTAAATACATTTCAAGTATGATCATATAACTACAAAAAGAGGGAAGAGCTTGTCAGCCCGATAACGCTTGCATGGATTAGATCCTTGGTGGACACAGCATCACCACCCCTAGCAAGAAGATGGACTATAAGTTAAAACCTAACCCTAACTGTATTCAGTTGAAGAAAATATGAATAACCTTCGCGACAGCAACCAGAGCCAAAAAGGGCAAAACAAAAACTAGAGTGCAGAGATCTACATCAAATACTGCCTCAATCTACCCAATACATTTCATGCCCATTAATAACAAAAAGGCTGTAAACCATATTGATTCTTTCTAAATTCTTCTATTTCTACGATCGATTCGCACTGAACGGCGATGTCGAGGGATGCGGAGATTCAGAGCAACAACACCACCAACGATTCTGGGGCGTGGGCGATTGCGAATAGCATACTTGATGCTCTCCCATCCAATGAGCCTGTTTATTTTGTAATCCCCCTTGTTCACCCATTGAGGCCAGCGAATGAAAGGAAGTAGACCAACCTTCATAGCCTCTTCATCATCAACAATACCTTCGGAGCAGTCAAACCTCTTCCCGGCCACGCCCACTCTAGGAAGGATTCCATGCCGCCCAATACATCTTCAGCAAACAGAGATTGCATAACTTCTCTGATTTCATTGTTTTCAACTCCCAGTTCTAAAGCCCATGCAAAAAACATTGAAGTGATGTCGACATTGAGTCGTCCTCGATGATAAGCATCCTGGAAAATGGGCCCAAGTGTTTCAAACACTGCCTCCTCCAATTTTGAGCTGGTCCATTTCAACAGCTTGCGAAGGCGCTTCACCTTAATCGGTCCAAAAAACCCCTTCTGTTGTTTCCGCGCACCCGTTTTCAGCGTAAATGTCGCCTCCATGGTGATTGCCTACCCTACACAGCACAATTTTTCGAAAATAGATCTCCGATCTGGGTATCATCAGATCCGTATGAGAGGAAAAGATGTGGAGAAAACAGCCTTCCGCTACCACTATGGGCATTACGAGTAACTGGTCATGCCTATTGGATTGACCAATACTCCCGCCACATTCCAGTCCTGTATGAATCACATCTTCAGCAAGCAACTGCGCAAGTTTCTATTGGTATTTTTTGATGACATACTCATATACAGTAAGACATGGGAGGAACATTTGAAGCATTTGGATGAAATACTGGAGATTATGAAATCACAGTCCTTGTTTGCCAAAAGGTCAAAATGTGAGTTTGGGATGACGGAGATATTGTACCTCAGGCACATTGTTAGTGGGCGAGGGGTTCGAGTGCATTAGGAAAAGATTCAAGCCATTCTGGATTGGCCGCTGCCAAAGACTCTCTTAGATCTACGCGGATTCTTCGGGTTGTGCAGTTATTATAGGCGGTTCGTGAAGGGATTCTCACAGTTCAGTGCACCATTGACGAACCTAACAAAGAAATGATCATTCCAATGGAGCGAACAGGCACAACAAACTTTTGAAAGGCTCAAAGAAGTCATGAGCTCTTGCCCGGTGCTGGCACTTCCAGATTTCACCCGACCCTTCATTTTGGAGTATGATGCCACCGGAGAGGGTATTGGGGCCGTGCTGATGCAGGACCATCACCCGATTGCATTTGAGAGTCAGAAGCTTTCGGGAGCCGAGAAATTGTATTCCATCTATGACAAGGAGATGCTCGCCATCATGCACGCCTTGACAAAATTTTGACAGTACCTCGTCAGAGCCAAGTTCACCGTGCGTACAGATCATAACAGCCTTTGACACTTCCTGGAACAGCGGGAACTCAATGAACGACAACAAAAGTGGGTAAGTAAAGTACAGGCTTTTGATTTTGACATTGAATAAATAAAGGTAAAAAATAATTTGGTGGCTAACGCCTTGTCGAGACGGCCAACGATATGCTCTTTATCTCAAATCTCAACCGATTGGAGAGCACACCTGCTAGTTGAGTATTCCAAGAATAATTTCGCATGTCAGCTGCTGGACGGGGAAGGACAAGATGACAGATACAAGGTGGTTGATGATATTATATACTACAAAGGCAGAATATACTTGGTGCCCGAATCCAAATTGAAGGCGAAGATTCTAAAGGAGATACACGATTCACCTCTGGCCGGGCATCAGGGATATTTGAAGACTTACAGGAAGATCATGGAAAGGTTCTCCCGGAATGTTTTAAAGAATGATGTCCTCCGATATGTTCGGGAATGTCCTACCTGTCAGTAGAAGAAATCAGAACACACTATGCCAGCAGGTCTACTTCGGCCACTGCAGATTCCTGAGCAGAAATGGACTAGCATTTCAATGGATTTCATTATTGGGCTTCCGAAGGTGCAAGGACGAGATTGCATCTTTGTGGTGGTTGACAGATTGACCAAGTATGCACACTTCTTTTCTATTTCAGGGGAATACCAATCAACACAGGTGGCATAATTGTTCTTCTGGGAGGTGTTCCGCCTGCATGGACTCCCTCAAAACATAGTGAGCGACAAAGACAGTCGTTTTCTCAGTACTTTTTGGAAATAACTATTTCGACTGATAGGAACAAAGTTGTCACCCACCACAAGCTACCACCCGCAAACTGACGGACAGACAGAGATCGTGAACAAGTGGCTGGAAGGATATCTCAGAAACTATGTGTCCTCACAACAGAAAGCGTGGGTCAAGTGGCTACATCTGGGGGAGAACTGTTACAACACCACCTATCACATGTCCGTCGGAATGACTCCCTTTAAAGCTTTGTACGGGTATGAACCAAATTCATTTGTGGACATGGCGTTGGGAGATAGTCACGCACCAAAGGCAAAAGATTGGATGCAGGAAGGAATAGATAACCTAAAATCACTTTGGGAGAATCTCCTACGGGCTCAGAATCAACAAAAAATATATGCTGACAGGCATCGCATTGAGAGGAGTTTTGAAGTGGGAGACTTAGTATACCTTCGACTTCAGCCATACAGGCAGTCGTCCCTGAAGATATCCGGGAAGGAGAAATTGAGGCCGTGTTTCTATAGGCCCTACCGTATTTCCAAACGGGTGGGTGAGGTTGCCTACGAACTGGATCTACCCTAGGGATGTAGGATTCACAATGTATTTCACGTATCTTGCCTGAAGAAGGCGGTGGGGCAACATGTCATTGTGTCTGAAGATTTACCACCCCTCGACAGAGAAGGGAAGTTAGTTTTGGGGCCGGCTGAAGTCATTACCACTTGAGAGAAAAAGTTGTGGACTCGCACGGTCACAAAATTTCTGGTGCGTTGGAAGAACCTTCCGTTGGAGGATGCTACCTGGGAGGGCGAGCAAATTCTGAATCATTCGAATCTACAATTGCTTGAGGACAAGCAATCTTTGGGACGAGAGGACTGTAATGTCCGCGTTATTAAATAAATAAAATAAACTTGTATTGGGTTTTGGTCGATTTAGCTTATCTCGGAGCCATCTTTTATTTTAGCGTAGGTGTTAGTGTTGCCGTGTCGGTTTTATTTGTACACCTCGGGAGTTTGTCCGACGGGTATTTATGACCGGCGTGTAGGATTTATTTCTCATGTTGAGTTTTGATATTTTTCTTGTAATTGCGAATTCCTGTGGGAATTCTGTTGTATGCCATTTCGGAGGTGAAAGACCCTCCCTAGTTGGTATTTGCAGTTTCGGTGGGATTCAACTCACCCTACTCTACTTGTTCTCTGTTCGGATCTGGCGAATCTGAAGTACTATCAATTGATTATTATTATCTCTCCTGGCAAGTATTGATTTGATCTGTCATTGTGGATTGTATTAGTTCCTTACTTCATTCTGGTCCGAAGGCACATTTCATACCCCGCAGGCATTTCCCTCCAGACATCCCCGAACACCTTCCAACTGTCACCGTACGAACTTCCAACTACCGCACCGTATGGCCTGCCGGCCACCACTGTAGGACCTCCCTGTCGTCACCATACGACCTCTCTGCTGCACCATACGGTCACCCTGCTCCTACTGTACAACCACACCTCTCCCTACCATATGACCGCACAGCCATACCGTACGGCCTTCCAGCTACCGTACGACCTTCTATCCCAACCATATGGCCACATTCCTTCCTCCGTACGGACCTTGTGTCCACCGTACGGCCTACAATTTCAGGCGCCAGAGTTAGGAAGTTCAACATCAACATGCCAGGGGGCTTGGAACATTACATGCTTATCATGTATTCGAAAGGTGAGAGGAGAATCAACATTTGATGCTGAAGAGTTATGAAGCTTGCAGATAGTAGCTTGAAGATGGAAATTCTAAATCATTGCGGAAGAAGTCTGCAATTTTTCTGATTTTCAAGGCAGCGTTAGATATTTCAAGATCTACAATTTAAGAGCCAGGCGCGATTTGGTTATGTTGGGAGCCAACATAGCTGTTTCCAAGCTTGACGCCAAGGGAGCAACATTTCATATAGGTGTGATTTATTTCAGCCTGAGCATATTAATCTTGAATTCCAGTATTGCAGGTTCCTATAGACAATTCTGATTTGTATTTAATTGTTATAAATATTATCTTTTCATGCATTGTAGCTTTCCTTTAAAATATGAAATCTGAGAGGATAATATGCCTGTGAATTGTATCTTCAATTCTTTTCTTGTATTGCAATTGATTTATGATTAAAATTATAAAGGCAAAAGTCACTTCACTGTTTGAAACCGGAAATGATTCATTAATTTGGTGTTAATTGAGGATTAAAGCTAGGTAGGCTCTTTACAACCTGCTTTGTCAAAGCCCAATCAGAATCCAAAAGAAAAGGCCCCCAAACCACAGAGCCATAAAGAACACTAGGTCTAATCAAAGTGTTGATAAGTGTCAGCATGGATGAGGTGTCCTGGAAGTGATGCCAGAAGCACTGTCTCTCAAGAAGGGCCAAAGAACCATAACCCTTGTTGATACACGGCAGGAGGGCCGGTCTCAAACTGAAACAGGGGCTAGAGAACATAACCCCGAGGTAAGTTTAAGACGGGGAGATGTCCACCTTCCACCCCTCTAAAAAAAGGTGCAAGTGGGAGGTCTTGAGACAATTGAAGGCCATCACCTTCGTCTTTCCCAAATTAAATGCAACTGAAGAATATCACAAAAAACCACAAGGCCATCAAGCTACCTCTGCAAACCTCGGGAAAGGGGGCCAATAAAACCACATCATCGGCAAAAAGAAAATAGAGATAAGAACCTCCTGAAGCAGGCAGCCATCCTCAGCCTGCGAATGCTAATGTAGAAACCCCTCGAACTTATCAATGTAGATACCAAATAAAGTAGGAGACAAGGGGCAGCCCTCCATATATCTTTATTATATGCTGGATATATTTTTGAGGAGATTGGGAATTCCTCCGTCATGGTTGTTGCGTCTACTTAAATTGAATCTGCGACGTTATTTATACCTATCCCCTACATGTGAATTCTGATTCAATCAAAGAGGGCCAAGCATCCAAGTTCCATGGAGATTGATTATGGGTGAGCCATGAAAAACATACTAGCATAGGTAGGGTAGGGGAAATGACATAATTATCTTTTACAT
This sequence comes from Thuja plicata, assembly GCA_018584345.1. NCBI lineage: Eukaryota > Viridiplantae > Streptophyta > Pinopsida > Cupressales > Cupressaceae > Thuja > Thuja plicata. Next base: position 557,968 of record MU227714.1, on the reverse strand, counting down.
GTAAGTAGGAAGAATAGAGGCCATTGACAACTTGTGTGCATTTTTAGGAGGAGAAGCAGAAGGAGGAGGTTCTAATCCTTTGCTTTAAATTAAACATCATCCAAAAATGGAAAATAGCCATAAACAACTATTTTGAAACATCAAATCTATCTTTGAATCTGAATTTGGCATATTTGAAGGATCTCTTGATTTAGGAGAGATGGTGTCCTATCCTTTTCTCTTGCAAGCTGAACTTTATAAATAAATTCCAAGATTTTAGCAACTAGACTCTTCTAGGCTAGGTCCTCCTCATCCAACTATTGTTGAACAAAACATTTGCTCTTCACAAATAATATCCAATATTTGAACACCTTGAGTTTGTATGCCCCAATTGTCCTTGAAATTCTCGTAAGTTCTTCCATATTGCTGATATTGAAAGTTAAAACTCCTAATCATGTCACAGTTGATTCCTCAGAATTTGTCTTCATTGTATCCAGGTTATTCGTTGTGAATGTAAATAAAAGGGGATTGCAGAAAAATATGTCTTCTTCAACAAGTTGCATCTTCTCAATATATTCTCAGACAATCATTGAAGTGAGAATTTACATCTTAGAAAACATTTGGCAGCCGTCCATTTAGGAATATGATTATTTAGAATTAATTATTACCATTAATCTCAATAACTCATCCATTGCCAAAACTCTGTCATTTCTAGGTTGGTCAAATATTGCCACATAATAAAATATTGGCAGTCAAGACACATTCTAACTCTATGGGTTGCCAAAGGTTATCTTGGATATTCCTTAGCGATATAAAGAAACCATTCTGAGTGCTCACAATAATCTCTAATTCATTGTTGAATTGCTTCTCCATTCGACATTAATTTATTAAGCTGTTGCTTCTGGGGTCCTTCATCAAGTCTCATGGTGAACTTGTTCCTAACTTGGACATCACATTCACAAGAGGAGCAATGCACTCAATTCTTTGTTTTGGGCCTTCAATCATGCTTTCACTTCACCATCTTTTTCTAGCATCTCCTTGGCACTTTTGGTCATAAATTGCAGGAAGTCGATATTTTCTCGCCTGCTCATAGGTCCTAATTTGGCTTTAAAAACTGAAAATGAACATGTATAGCTTGAATACTTTTATTTGCAGAACAAATGGTTGTTTCAGCAATGATATGTCCTTCCTCATATTTTTACAACCTTGTTCGCCTCTTGGTCTTCATTTTTTCCTATATAATCAGAGTGGATATGACATTCAAGTTGAAAGGTTGTATAACAACTCTACATTTTTTATTCAATGATTCTTGCATCCATTCTAAACTACTTGTAAAAAATCTTGCAAATCTCTACCTCCATGGCTGTTATTTCCTCACTAGGCTCAACTTGTAAAGTAGGAAAAGTAAGAACAAGGGATTTAAAAGTTGTAGGAACAATCTCCGGCTGATATGGAGCTATTATTTGAGGAACTAGAGCAGTACTTATGTGAATGAGTGCAGGGAACTTAAATTTCTTCTTCACAATTAGTTTCAACTTCATAGGTTTTGACCTTTCCATCTCTTGACCTGAAGTTTTCAGCTTATTCTTTTTCTTTTCAATGCTAGTAGCTGCACTTTCAGTATGAGGAATTGTTTCTACTCTTAATTCAGATAGCCTTAACTTTTTTACTCATGTCCACAACTAGTTGTTTCGCTAGCTTCGTCTCTAAGAAATCTCTTTATCTGCCTACTACAGCATTGTTCATCCAATATTCAGAAATGCCATCTCTAGTTGATCAATCAACTGTTTACAGGGTTTGTTATATCCTCTTGATTGAAAAAATATGGGGTAACATAAGATCCTCTCTTGAATCAGCCAACTCTCGTGGCATTGGTTTGGAAGTGAATACCCCCAGACGATGAAAGATCTTTTGACTATGCTTTCTTCTATGGAATTCATATAACCAAGAAAGTTCACCCAAAAGTCTTCAATATCTGGAACATGAACAAACTTGGGTTCGAGCATCTCAACCATTATGTTTTGAGTTAAAGCATTTGCTCTTATGGTATAACTTGATATTAAAATTTGAGAGTTCAGTTTCAATATTCATGTCATCTTGCATAGTTATATGGGTTGAATATTACTAGAAAATTGGCTCCCAAATTATGTCTTTTCCAACAATACTCCTGAGCAATTGACAACTACTTGCAATATCCCATTACAATGATTCGCTAACTTGGATATGTAAGTTAGGAGTCAAATCCACAGAGACTTTGATCCAACTGAAAGTAGGAGACTGAATGAGCCAATCAGCTCACTCTGTGATAATCATCCTAGTACATAAAAAAATGCAAACATGATTCTTGTTCTCCAGGTCTTTGACTGCCTGCATTGTGAAAACATTGTTCACCCTTTGAAATGCTTCAGACCCTCTGTAATGCCCCCTCCTTGAAAATAAACTAAGACGATACCATCCAAATCAATTAATTACAAAGTGTTTTTCGGTAAATTTAGAAATGTTATATTATTATTATGGTGGTGGGGGGGGGGGGGTGACAANTTATTATTATGGTGGTGGGGGGGGGGGGTTGACAAAGAGACACCATTGTATGCAGCCAAAATAGGACAAAAAACAACTTTATCTTATAACTGCCAATGGCCAAAGGGGATATCGTAGTCAACAATAATATGAAAAAAAGGTAATCATAGGCCTGTATCTTAAGCGCTAAAAGACAAAGACACTCAAAGACAAAAGAACTAAAAGGGATACGTGTCTTATCAAACATTATTAAGGAAGCAACTGTTTGTTTTGAAGGGGCAGCAATTAGTAAAGAAGGGGTGCTTCATTTAGGATAAGTTGTATACCTTGTGAAAGTTGTAACTTTTCATTCCTTCATGAAGATTATATAAGGTGGTTCTATCTGTTGGAAAGAAGGGATGGAACTCAAGGTTCAGTGAAATTATATCGATCAGTAGACCCTAAATTTAGAGCTGTACGGTTGGCAGAAGGTCTGTACGGTGGCTGAAGTGTGGCCGTATGGTGGAGGCTAGGAGGCCCGTACGGTAGGATCAAGTGACCGTACGGTGCAGCAAGGAGGTCGTACAGTGCTGTCTGGTAGGCCGTACGGATGTTCGGGGATGTCTAGAGGGAGATGCCTGCGGGGTATGAAGTGTGCCTTTGGACCAAAATGAAGTAACCAATATAATCCACAATGGCAGATCAAATCAATACTTGTGAGGAGAGATAATAATAATCAATTGATAATACTTCAGATTCGCCAGATCCGAACAGAGAACAGGCAGAGTAGGGTGAGGGTTGAATCCCACTGAAATTGCAAATACCAACTAGGGAGGGTCTTTCACCTCCGAAATGGCAAACCACAGAATTCCAACAGGAATTCGCAATTACAAATAAAATATCAAAACTCAACATGAGAAATACATCCTACATGCCGGTCATAAATACCTGTCGGACAAACTCCCGAGGTGTACAAATAAAGCCGACACGGCAACACTAACACCTACGCTAAAATAAAAGATGGGTTTGGGATAATCTAAATCGACCGGAACCCAAATACAAGTTTATTTTACTTATTTAATAACGGGGACATTACAGTCCTCTCGTCCCAAAGATTGCTTGTCCTCAAGCAATTGTAGATTCGGATCATTCAGAATTTGCTCGCCCTCCCAGGTAGCATCTTCCAACGCACCAGAAATTCTTTGATCGTGCGAGTCCTAAACTTTTTCTCTCGTGCGAGTCCTCAACCATTCGTGTGCTAACCCTTCCAGATGTAGGGCCGCAAATTTTATAGCTTCGTCCTCCGCCATAGGGTTGAGCTGGAAATAGGTGTAGGCCTTCTGCACCCATGCCCTAGCTGTGGTGGAACCAGAACCATCAAAAGTTGACAAATTAGCTTTACTGATCTTTCTCCTAAGGTTGTCGTTGTAGTAGCCACCCCGATTGTTGCAACATGAATATCTCATTCTCAGATCTGCATAATCCTTGTAGGTTATATCCCCTTCCAGATTTTCATTCCTCCAGCCCTCCCGAAGTTGACCTTGCATATCTTGGAATGTTGGTTGTTCTCTGTGTTGTGCTTCTGTTCGAGGGGGGAAGGTGGGCATCGACGGTCGAGAGCGTGTTGGTTCAGTGTTTGCCCTACTTGCAACAGAATTGTCATTTTGCCCATTTTGCTTTGTGGATGCTTTGCCTTCAACCAATTTTCGTAATGTCTCCTCCATGAGTCGCTGAGTGTCATTGATCTGCACTTGGTTTCTGGTGAGCTCTCTTAGCAATGCCATGACTTGAGCGGCAGGATCCAGTTGATCTTCCATTCTATCACCGGAATGATATCTTCTTCTTCTCCTGGTATATACTAGCATTCACAACCCACAAGCTGGCAGAATCACCAGCTCTGATACCACTGTAATGTTCCGAGCCCTTGGCAGACGGAATCGAAGCTGCTGATTCCTGGCGAGCAGAAACTGCAGGCCGTACGGTTGGTAGAAGGTCCGTACAGTGGCTGAAGTGTGGCCGTACGGTGTTGTCTAGTAGGCCGTACAGTGCTGTTTGGGAGGCCGTACGGTGCTGTCTAGTAGGTCGTACGGTGTTGTCTGGGAGGCCGTATGGATGTTCGGGGATGTCTGGAGGGAGATGCCTGCGGGGTATGAAGTGTGCCTTCGGACCAAAATGAAGTAAGTAACCAATATAATCCACAATGACAGATCAAATCAATACTTGCGAGGGGAGATAATAATAATCAATTGATAATACTTTAGATTCGCCAGATCCGAACAGAGAACAGGCAGAGTAGGGTGAGGGTTGAATCCCACCGAAACTGCAAATACCAACTAGGGAGGGTCTTTCACCTCCGAAATGGCAGACCACAAAATTCTAACAGGAATTCGCAATTACAAATAAAATATCAAAACTCAACATGAGAAATACATCCTACACGCCGGTCATAAATACTTGTCGGACAAACTCCCGAGCTGTACAAATAAAGCCGACACAGCAACACTACACCTATGCTAAAATAAAAGATGGGTCCGGGATAAGCTAAATCGACCGGAACCCAAATACAAGTTTATTTTATTTATTTATTAACGGGGACATTATCTATTGGAAAGAAGGGATGGAACTCAAGGTTCAGTGAAATTATATCGATCAGCAGACCCTAAATTTAGAGCAGCAAATCAGGAATACAAACAGCTGTAAATATATTGAACTTATGCAGAAACGTGTTAATAAGCGTTCAAGTCTTATTTACCTATTTACTTGGCAATCCATCGAGATGTATAAATCAGCATTAACCAAGCAATCAGCAAACATTAAGGAAGATAGAAACAAATCGGTAATTGAGAAAAGAGATCTGCACTTCAGAATACAGGTATATTTGGATCTAAAAATTGTTGTGGTTTTCATGAGAAATTTTTTGATATGCATGCTTAGTGTATGCAATATATATATATATCTATCTATATATATATATATATAGATATAACCTATTGAATTGCCAATCCATCAAGATGTATAAATCAGCATTAACTAAGCAATCAACAAACATCAAGTAAGATAGAAACAAATCAGTAATGAGAAAAGAGATCTGCACTTCAGAATACAGGTATATTTGGATCTAGTAATTATTGTGGTCTGCATGAGAATATGTTTGATATGCATGCTTAGTGCATGCAATATATATATATATATATATATGTATATATTTATGTTGTTTAAATATCTGTTATTGGGATGTTAATACACTTTATTATGCTTCTTTAATTAAATAGGTTGTCTATTCTTAATTCCCACAAACAATCATTACGGGAATGGAGGGAAATACATTAGGGAGAGGTGGTAGACATGGGTTCTCCAAAATTAAGTAGGTCACCCGAAGGCATGGAATCATCAAGGTGAATGTTTCATTAGGCACAACACTTGCTGAAGGTTTTGCAAATGGGGTTGCAAGCAAAGTGGGCTTAACTTTGGAGGAAACTCCATGGTTAAGCGCACTTGAGTTAGAGTAGTATTGGCATGGGTGACCTCCCGGGAAGTTTCGGTGCTTTACCTCTGTGAGCATCAACTAGGTGCAATGAGTGCTAAGTGTTCTGTTCATTCTCATGAGAGATGGGTTCTTTTGAACCACTACTCATGGAACATGGGTCAATGAGTTTGATCTAAAAACTACACAGTTGAATCCTGATAGCAATATCACAATTTGACTTGCTGTGGAAAATATCTCCTACTTATCAAGGTGGATGTTCCTGATGTGTAATGTCCCCGTTTTAGCAGGTGTCTGGGGGCACGCCTTGTAAGCCCATCATTACGACCCTTGTGGGTTAATGGCCAGATTTGAAGGTCTCCAAGTGAGTACTTACTATTTTTAGTAAGTCTTTTTCTGTCTGTCTCCATTTGTGGCAGGGTGTCCGGGCAGTTGTCTTGACAGAGCAAAGCGTTTGGATTGGCTGGGGTTGATTATTTTCTTCATTAATTGAGCATGACTTAATTAATTTTATTATGGAGCTTATTTAATAAGTCAAGTCACCAAGTATTAATGATGTTTTATTTAATATATGTATGGACATCAAAGTTGGAGAAAGAATTATAATTGAATGTTATAAATTTGAATATTCATATTCCAAAGTTGAAGGTTTGGAATTAAGTGGAAAGTGTATCCTTGAAGTTACTTCTTCGAGCCTTCTTGAAGAAGATTTGGTGATTATATATATGGTTTCGAATTCTTGAGGAGAGGACCTTATGATCATTTATACAACTTGGTTATTGAATTGCTATGGGTTTTGAAATGAAGGGTTTCTGAGATATTATGCCAACTGAATTATCAGTCTTCGACACTTTGAATTGGAACATAAATTTCCAGTGAATTGTGTAGTTGCGGCTTGCATTAATTTTCAGTTGGGTTCGATTGAGTAAAAGCATTTGCCCTAGACCAGAAGTGGGGTGTTGGACGCCATTGCAAACATTAATCAATGCTTTGAGAGAGGGAAGAATGCAGTTTTGGTTCGAAAGTATTTGTAAATTCTAAAAACGTCTTTAAGACTTCATTCCTTTAGCCGCAGTCAGTGCTTCTGTTCGTTGCCTCCTTGCATGAGCTGCCAACATTCCTCTTTGTTCAAGCTGCGGCCATTCTAGGAGTTGCGGCCAGAAGTCATATGTATTGCGGCTAGTAGTCATATTCATTTCGGCCAGCATATTGAAGGAAGTTAAGAGGTAGTGTGATTTCATTCGATCCTAGTTTGTATTGATGACAATTGTTAAACATTTGCATGATAATTCGGTTATGAATTATAGTATGGCCATCATGTAGTTTATGAATGTTCAAAATCATTTGGTGCAATTTCAGTCTTGTTTCAAATATTGAGAAAATACAAAGAAAGTATATATTTGCAAAGAAGATTTTCAAAACAATTACTTTCCAGTATCTAGAAGAATTTTGCAGTTGATTTTAGGAAACGAGTCAGGCAGGCTCTTTACATTGGTATCAGAGCGATTTTCTTGCCAGCCTGCAAGGAAGTGGGTTTTAAAATTTTTAATGCAGAGGGATAGATATATTCCAGGCTTCCATTACACTCGTAGAGGTAGAAATTCTCCCCCTGGTGACAAGGGATAGGGAAATATGGAAGAGAGAATTCCGGATAATATAGGTATTGACGAAGACAGAGAAGCTAGGACAGTGTTCAGAAATATTGCACACAGTTAGCAGGAGTTGGCAGCTGACCAACAACAGATTACTACTGTATTATAGAATTTGTCTGATACTCTCCAACGCATTTCACTGCCACGAGATTAGGGCAGGGACAGAGATACACAAAGTATCTTAGCGAGTTCTCACAAGTCTAGGGCTGATTTGATAGGTACACAGGACAAACCTTTACATCCTACTTTTCTGAGACCTGAGGTTGATACCATTAGCATTGATGAGGAGGTATCATTTGCTGATGACATATTAGCTTTGCACACTGAGTGGGATGCTTTACCACAGGAAGTAAAGCAACACCTTAATTTTGACAGGTTCATGACTTAGAAGAGAGAACGTTCTAAAGGTAGAACTGATGGGAGACAGAGACAGGTGAACCATGAATTGAAACAGGCAACCAACAAACTGACCTTGACACACTTTGATGGGACCATTCCAAGCAAACAAAGACAATCTGAAAATTAAAGCCAGCAAGATAGAGGTTTCAAGCAAAGTGTTTGACAAAATGTCAAACATTCAAAATTGAAACAATTTAGTGTTTGTCAGAGTTAGAACCTACAGGGGTTCTTATATTCTTGATGCAAATTTTCTGAACTGAATAAAAGAAACAAGAATTCCCGGACTTTGCGCTCTGAATCATGAGTTTAGTTGATGTATTCTTATGTTGCATTGATTGATCATCTTTAATTTGGATTATAGTTCATCTTGTGTTAATCAATTGAGCATTCGATTCGGGTTCTTGAAGACTTTGTGCTTCAAGAGGAAGGATTGTTATAGTCAGTAGTTGCTGCAATTACTTAAAGTTGAAGACTTTGGGCTTCAATTGTAAGTGTTTTTATTACTTTTGAGAGTATCTAGTAAAAGACTTTGTGCCTACTGGTTATTTTAATTGAATCTTAATTCAGGATAATCGCAAGAGACTTGGGTTCCTGTACTTATTCCACAAAATATAAAAGTAGATTGTTGTCTTTGGAGTTGTTCTTACGTCAGCCCCGGAGCCACCAGTATTATCGTAGCAGTAGATACCTTTTGTTAAGTTGGAAAGTTGTTTTGTATGAATCATTCCTGAAAAAAGAGCAATTGATTAAGAATTGCTTTTTGTTAATTTCAGTTAGGTCTTTGTTGAAGCCACCTACGTTAAGAAGGGGGCCTCCCCTATCGCCGAGAGAGAAATTTCATGAGAGGTTGCCTAAATTCACAGTTTTGCAAGTTATAGTCATAGCGACTTACAAAACTTTTAGCCAACACTAAGACAACTAAGATGACCATTAAAGAAACATTACAATATTTAAATACAAACATCCATTTTGCCTACAATCTTCTATTTGTTTAGGCTCTCAGACAATTTCTCTAGCATTCTTTGGCATTCTTGCTTTTCTCTTGCATACAACATATTGAAGCACTTATTACCATACTGATATTATCATTGAAGCTTTGGAGATTGCTCTTCCTTTCTTTAGGTATTCATGGGAAGGCAACTCTGCCCTTGGATAGGTTTGTCTTCCTTTGATGATAGATTGGTAATTTGCATCTTCGATGTTTTCTTTGAATACATTACATTGTCTCTTATTTTGTAGCATATTGTTCTCTCTTGTGTCTCTTTGCAAGTTTTTATATCTCTATTGGTCTTGGCTGTTCGTGGAGGTGGAAACACCAAAATAGGGATTTGACTACAACAAGCCCATAAACAACCACCCCAACCTTTTTCTTTGGTCTTTTGTGTGTAGGTTTGGAGGGAGCTCACACTGAGGAAGCTTTCACAATCTTTTTCAGTTTTTAGGCAATCTTTCTCTTTTCTCCTTTTCATTTCTCTCTTTAGTTTCTTTTTAATATTTAATAGTTAATGCACTTCATTCTCTCTCATTTTGATGTTTTCTATCAGAACCTATCTAGGGTTAGTACAAAGTTTTCTTGGGATAGTCTTGTTTTTTGTTCGTATGGGACAATAATGTGCCATGATGTCATTTGCGCATCGAATAAATTCCAGTACAAAGAGCTTGTTCGATTGTCCAAAAGGTTTTTATTGTTTGCATCGATTAAACCAGTATGGAGTTCTCACAATTTAATGTTGTGTGTTGAAGATATAAACAAAAACTCACAAAATCTCCTTGATTAAAATCTATAATTTCATAATTAACTGGATAAACTGGAATGTTGTGTTTACCTCTGGTTTATCTGAGTATATTGTTGGAAGTTGATCTCACGAAGGATAGTTATCCTTTCGCAGTAGTTCACTTTTTCTACTCTACAATCATATGGCAAGTCCATGATGGAAAAGCTATATGATTGTGGTTTGTGAATCCCATTGAGGTGTACAGAACACTATGATACTTTCTGATTGAATGTTGCTCTAAATTATAAGAATCATGTTTGCAAGTTAAGCACCATTTCAAAGGTGCTAGTCATAATTATTTCATTAAAATTTGCATTTAACAAGTTTCAACTGGGCTCCTTGCTTCACTTTATTGAGATCTAACTTCTATTTTCTTCAGGATATGATTATGTTGGTAATTTTATTAGCTCATGTTTGATGTATATTCATGTAATAATAGAATTCAGCCTTATTTTCTTACCTTCATTAATTTCTTTAACTGGACAGGAAGGAGAGCGGCTTCTGTGTAGACATCCATTTAATGAATCAAAACGAGCATATGTTGTGCCACAACAAGTGGAGGAACTCTATAAATGCTACTGGCCAGGAGCTTCAGGTAAGTATTGTTCTTCTTTTTATATTGTTAATTAATTAATTATGCTTTGACCTTGCGATTTGTCTATGTTTCTTTCTAGTTGTTTCTGTCAAAGAATATTGCAAAATATGATAAGCACAAGTTCAATGAATATGCCATCGATTTCTCCATTAAATGCTAGGTATAAATAACCTTAGCCTATAACAAATTCTGTGCAAAAAACTCATGGAGAAAATAGACTTCAACAAACTATTCACATAATATGGAAACAAACTTTCTAGTTGTTTCTGTCAAAGAATATTGCAAAATATGATAAGCACAAGTTCAATGAATATGCCATCGATTTCTCCATTAAATGCTAGGTATAAATAACCTTAGCCTATAACAAATTCTGTGCAAAAAACTCATGGAGAAAATAGACTTCAACAAACTATTCACATAATATGGAAACAAACAATTAAAACAAACTCTCTACGTGGAGTAAATGATGGAATATCCAACATTCCCCCCTTATTACTATTAGAATAATATCTTCGTTTATATCTTTCTATTTTATTTAATGGTCAATATTGTAAATCTTGTAGATATTGGTAGATTTTAGATTCTTTCTAAATCTAATAATTGTTTCATAATATAAACATCGTCCCTTTGTAATCTATAAATGAATTGTTTGTTCATTCATTTAGTTCATCCAATATTCTCTGTAATATGGTATTCTATGTTCAAAATTTCTTCTTGAATTTTCTCACAAAGTTTCTGGTTTGCATTTTTGTGGGTTTTTTTGTGAACCCTATCCTATGTTTTTTCTGGTTGTGGTTGCCATTTTCCACTAGCGTCGCGTGACCACTCTTAAGTGCCGTTATTGGCACCATTTTTTTTCCTCTGCAACTTGTGTTGGGTTCGAACAAAAAAACGTTGGCCCGTGCAACAAAAAAGCAACGAATTTTCATCGTATGCAACGGGATTGTTTTGCCTGCATTTTTTTAACAGACTCCTGTGCTCACAACGAGATTTTTTTCGGCTCGTTTCTTGATTTTTTTGGCACACGACCATTTCTTGGTCGTTTTATGCAGACGCCATTGTTGCAGATGTCGTTTTTCTCCGTTCGTGCCTAGGGCCTGCAATTTCTTTTGCAAAATTTGTTTTTGAATCTCGCAGCTAGGGTTTCATTTTTTTGGCACAATTTTCTTCACAAAATTATTTGGCTCTCGCTTGTTTCTGCAACTTGTTTGTGTTGCCTAAAGTTTCTATGAACCCTTAGTACTTTTCTAGCAGCTAGGGTTTTTCGAAAAACCTCTCAGAAAACTATTATCTGGGTTTTTCGAAAACTCTTATGGGTCTCTATTAGAATTTTTTGGGTATTCAACAATCTGTACATTGGGATCCATGCTAGAAAATTTTCCCGTTCACTTCGAAATTTGTGCTAGTTTTATGTCCCAGTGTTTATTATGCATTGCATTTACGTGATTTCACACATTGAACATATTCTGCCTCGATATTTTTGTTGGAGATTTACTTCTGGCAGCTAGTTGATTGTATGTTTGTCATTGATGACAACATATAATATACATCAGTGTTCTATATGTACTTATCAGAATGATAATATTAACCCTTGCGCCGTTATATTCATGTTGTAGACATGTTGTTGATGCTTTGTTCATACACGCAGACTCAGATATGAAGTTTCAGTTGTGTTGTGTAATTCTGTTAGTGGCAGTTACAGTTTTTGGAGTTTATCTGTACAAAGCCGACGTATTAGCATTGGTTCTTGAGTTGCGCTTATCTTCGGGATATGCGTGTTTATATTCAAGTTTAATTATGAGTTGAAGATAGTTACCTAAAGGCGCCAAACGTGTTTCAACAAGATTGCAATGTTAGAGCTAATTTGGTGAAGCCGACTTTGTGAAGCGTTGCGTCTATTCAGTTTATATTGCGCGGTTGTAATTATGCTTGCGTGGTTAGTTTAGCTGACAAGGATGTTATGAAGAGTTGCATAACAGGTCCCATGATCTCATACTTTGAGGAAGATACTTATAGTAGTTCATTTGTGAACGCTAAGTGTGAATGATAAGAAAAGAGATAGAAAAAGTACAGAGCATAATATCAGTTGTGTTTCATTCATCAAGGATCTATGTGAAGAAGCAGTGGAAGATTACAATTCATTGGAACTGATCAAGATAGCAGGTCTACTCTATAGTTCATCATCAGATATAGTGCATATCTGTTCTACAGAAGATTGTAGCCTTCACCATTGAAGCAGTGAGCTTTTGGACAGTGAGTCCTCACCCTTAACAGGGTTATTTGTAAAAGACTCCTAACAGGGTCAGACCCTTAACCAGGTCACTATACTTATTGCATTGTAA
>MU227714.1:499773-523932 GCA_018584345.1 Thuja plicata | reverse complement strand
CCAAACTGGAAATGACTAGGCCAAAACACTCTAGGATCCCTTTAAACCCTTTGTTAGCCCTTGGGACCATGTAGAACTAGGCTAACGAACACACACTTGGTCAACTGCTAAAGTGGGGACATTACAATTTTGCTCAAGGATTTGTAAAGACTTCTCTTGTTTTTGGTGAAAGGAGGTAAGTTTTCTTGTACTCCTTTTAGGGCTTTATGTATATATTTTTGTTCTTCTTGGTAAATGTAAATCTTTCTTTTCTCTTTCAGATTTAGGTGTTGTTTTGTTTTATGTATTGTATCTTCTATCTTCCGTCTCCATTTCTCTAAGTTGCATATGCAAGTACCTCATCTTACATGCATATGCAGTCAGGATTAAAAACCTTGTTCTATGATTGGAGTATACAAGAAAAGCAAGCTCATTATTACACCATGCAAATGCATTTCAAAAACCCAGTTTCATGCATTCTATGTTCCCTATCTGTACTTATTCCACCGCTGCCATGTGACTTGCCAGTTCATTTGTAATGGAAATTCAAAACCCCATTATAAGTAGACGCCATACCATACATCTTTCACGCATTTTCATCTCATTTTCTTGCTCCAAACTTGCTGTCCGCATATGTGCAGTGCTCCCAGAAAAACCCGTTTTTGAGTTTTTTCCTGATTTAAAAAGCTGATTTAGCCCAAAATCCATTGCCTTTCACTACTCAAAGGCCTTCCACTCATATCCTATACACATACTCTTCTAGATCTGCAAAGTTCTAGCTTGAAAGACCATGTTATGGCCTTTTCTGGTAGCTAAAGAATGACAACATAATGGAGCCAGTCAAAGAAAGAGATGAGCAACGAAACGATGAGAGCATTTCTAGAAAGCTTTCAAGACTGATTTTAAGCAGGCGATTGTTGATGCCATCAATCCAAATCAATCAAGGATGCGAATTCATATTTCGGTTCAAGATGCTTTCACCAAATCAGAACACATCAATCATCGGGCATCCTGTAGCAGCATGAGGACCAATAAAAGTCGTGTCTTGTCAGGCACTTGGAATATTTTGATTTTCATCATGTTTTCGTAATTTGTATTTAAGAGATTACATGTAATGTAAAAACAAGATGTAATAGCATGTGATAGTATCACGTGCAAAGCTGTTTCATGTAATCATGTCGCAAGTGCTTTAAGCCTTGTAGCATTGAATAATTCAAAGTTAGTTTGTTAGTTAGAGAATAAGTCAAGGTGGTTAAGGGTTTCCCCTTTTCTCTTCACCTTTCTCTCCTCTTTTCCTATATAAAGGAGGGAGCTCATTGTAAATAATCATCTTTTGGCAAGGCAAGAAAATTCTGCCAGTTTGTGTATGCACTCTAAGACTTTGTGCTTGGATGTAAATCAAATGGCTTTCAATAAAAGGGGCAACTTGCTTTCAAACTTTGTGTTGATTCAAGGTGTTATGTGACGACATTTTCTGGATATTGATTGTGAGTTTTGGAGTTTTGCTCAAGAGGGATTTGAATTCAATTTAGCAGACTTTGAGCTGTCTATTGCATTAAGAGCCAATTTGAACTTTTGAAGACTTTGTGCTACAAGAGGACAAATTGTTATAGATAGTATTGGCTGCAATTACTTAGGGCTTCAATTGTAAGTGTTTTTATTAAATTTGAGAGTATCTAGTAAGAGACTTTGTGCCTTACGAGTTATTCCTTATTTGAGACAAGCGCAAGAGACTTTGGGTTCCTGTATCTGTTTTACAAAATATACAAGTAAACTGCTGTCTCTGGAGTTGTTCTTACGTCAACCCCCGAGCCACCGGTATTATCGTAGCAATAGGACCTTTTTGTTAAGTTTGAAAGTTGTAGTTATTTGTAAATCATACCTGAAACAAGAGGAAGTGATTGGAAGAATCGCCCTTTTTGTAATTTCAGTTAAGTTCTTGTTGAAGCCACCTACGGTAAGAAGGGAGCCTCCCCTATTGCTGAGAGGAGAGAAAAATCTCATTCAACGTTGTCTAAAGTCATAATTCTGTAAGTTATGGTTTTAGTGACTTGCAAACTTTTTAGCCAACAATATATAATTGCTGCAATCTATTATTGTGTTTGTATTTCTATTATGATTGGATAAATTAACATCAAACACATCAAACTATTCATTAAAAATCAGAAAAAAAATAAGACCCAACTAGAATGCATATTATAGTTGTATCAAAGCAGTGTATCCTGCCATCCTGGAGAGTACATCACGAGGGCTCGTTGACATGTCGGGATATGAACAACAACCATTTACTCACCATTACAATACATGAAGAAACGGAGTTGTATTTAATATAGGGCAAAAAGAATAGAGTTTCGGAGAAACACAAGGTTACAGGTGAACAGGATGTAGGTAACAAAGGTGAACATGATGTAGGTAACACATGCGAACAGGACTCAGTTAATATGAGTGAGAGAAGAGAACCAGGTGAGGAGAGATTTCTCAACCTATTGGAAGCTCTAGCATAGGGGCAGCGACAGGCTAAACAGAGAGCCCAAGAACAAAATGAACGAATGGACCTAATGATGCAAATAATGGACAGGAAGATGGGCATTAATGTTAATGGTGGTGGAAACAATGGAAGAAGCAATGATGGAAATAATGGACAGAATGGTAATCATGGACAAAATGGTGGCAACCGAGGAGGAAATGTTGATGATAACTTTTTACATGCAGGTCAGCCAACAAGAACATTGAGCTCGAGATCTCTTATCCCCAGCTTCCCACCAAAGGTTTCGGTACAACCAAAGAATGAGCCTCAGATTACATAATTACAGAATCGATTTTTATAGGATTGGAAGAATGGAGGGGCTGAATTTCAAGCAGCCATAACCTTTAGGGAATAGATGGAAGTTAGAATGAAGCATTTGCCTCACATTGGTCGCAGAGCACAACATCATGACTTGGAAAAGGTGGGCAAGCTTACACTACCTTATTATGATGGGTCCGGGAAGACCACTACTAAAGCATGGGTACAAAAGGTGGACACTTATTTTTAGCTCAATCCCATGCCGAAAGAAGAGGCTATTAAATATGCAGCGATACATTTGGACGAAATTGCACATGAATGGTGGCATCATGGTATGGTTACCATGGGACACAATCAAATTACTTCTTATGTGGAGTTCATTGAAAGATAATTGAAAGATTCGATAAGAAGGATCTAGAATTGCATTTAAGGAGCTAGCCCAACTTACAATGGGGACCAGTTGAAACATATATAGCAAAATTTCAGAGGCTTTCAATTCTAGTGATTGATATTTCACAAAGAAGACTTTTGGTTTTGTTCATGGACGGTTTAGCGGATTCACTAAAAGGATGGATCAAAGGCCTCAATCCTTCCACATTGCAAGAATCTTTCAAGAAAGCAAGAGCACTCACCATCAAAAAGTAAATTTCAGTTAAAGATTTATTTCTTCAAAGAAAAACAAGGAAAAGAAGTCATTTCAGAAGGAATCACGATTCTCAACAACCACGAAGTGATTCTAACAAATTGGACAGTGAACAGTTGAATGGCCTTAGAAGAGAGGAAATTATGCTTCCATTGTAGGGAGCCTTGGGATCCTTCCTATAAGTGCAGTGTTTAAGGTTAAGATGAAATAGTTGGAATATTTTTCTGCTGAGGAGTCAGCATCTGAAAATTCAGACCAGGAGTCCAATTCTGACAATGAGGAAGGGGAAAACAAGGAGGAAGAAGAAACTAAGGAGAAGGGAACCATTGCTGAACTCACAAGTGCCCAAAAAACTATTACATTTAAGGTGAGAGGAGTAATACAGGGACAACAAGTGATAGCTTTAATAGATACAGGTGCCACTCATAACTTCATCAATGAGAAGGTTGTAGCTAAAAGAGGATTGCAGACAAAAGGACATGGAGGATTTAAGGTGATGGGAGTTGGTGGTGAGCTACTCTCTTGTTTTTACAAGATTCCTGACCTTACTATTAAGGTTGGAGATTATGAGTTGAGGGGTGAGTTCTTTGTTGTGGACATGCCGGACCATGATGTCATTCTGGGTATGACATGGATGATGTCACTTGTGGAGCTCTCCTTCAACCTAGATAGGTTAGAGGTGAGATTCAAACACAAGGGAAGGAAGGTAGTTCTTAGGGGAATTTCTGATGGAGGTCCCAGATTAATTTCATTAAGATGGATGGAGAGATTGTTTAGATATGATCAGGTGGAATGGGCAGTCGAGTGCCTCATTATGCCTATAGTTTCCGAGCAGCAAGTTAAGAGTTATCATCCTGATATACAAAAGGTGATATCCTGTCACATTAAGGTTTTCGGTAGCCCCATAAGGTTCCTGAGATATATGACCTCTTTGATATATAAATGCTGCAATCTATTACTGTGTTGCATAGCTATTATGATTGGATAAATCAACATCAAACACATCAAACTGTTCATAAAAAAATGGACCCAACTAGACTGCATATTACACAGCTCATTTTGCAACTTCAAAGAAAGATCTCACCAAAGTTTAGAAAACGACTACCCACATAAAATGAACTTGCTAATACTGACGCTGCATAATCTCTTTGATTATCCACCTTGTGTGCCTGCTGCCTAGCTTCCTTGTGAACCCGCTCAGATACCATATCAGAGAATATTGCAAGATATCATAAACCCAAGTCCAATGAATATGCCATCAATTTCTCTATTAGATGCTGGGTATAAATAACCTCAGCCTAGAATAAATTCTGTGCAACGAACTCATTGACAACTAGACTTGAACAAACTATTGACATTATATGGAGACAAACAATAACAAATACTTAAACAAACTATCTACGTGGAGTAAATGATGGAATATCCAACAGTTTCAACTTCAAGTGTACATTTTAAAAATAACTTGCTGCATTGGATACTGCAAGTCTCCCTTGGTAAATATGTAAGGATGGTTTGTAAGTGCCGGATGCATATTCTGAACATCTATGCTTATGAACATGTCCTTACAGTTCAAGTTTTAGTGTGGATTAACTTGATTCCACAAAATAGAATAGAAGGCAATGGATGGTAGTGTAAAGTTAAACATTGTAAATCTTTATTTATCAATTGAACTGTGATTGATACTACTTGCATTGGATGCAGGCAAAGAACGCGAGCCCTTGCCGGCATTAGCATCAATTAGACAGAGGTGTATCAAACAATTGGCTGGAATGCGGCCTGATCACATGCGTGGCTTAAACCCCACACCGTATAAGGTTTGTAAACCCCTTCTTACATGCATTTTCCCAGTAGTGGTATGATTCCTATTACAAAAACTAATAGTATTTTGGTTTCAGGTAAGTGTCAGCACTGAGCTTTATCAGTTCATTCACTTTTTATGGTTGAACGAGGCACCCGTTGGAGAGTTGCAGTAAAGGCTTATAACCATATTTGCAATCTCTTGTGAGGAATTCGTTTTATTTATTGTATTTTTTTATTAAATGTTAATCCATCTCTACCATGTTGAAAGAAATAAGATGAAAATAACACCTTTTCTTGAAACGTATGGAAGTCTTGCTCTTAATGTAATCCTTGAAGAAATCAGATGTAACAAATGCTGCAAAATAAACTAATTGAAGTCATCTTCCATGAACAAGAATCAAGATTTTCGTAGCTGTAAATGTTATGTTTTATTGCTGTTACTGCAATTTTTCTTCTCTATTCCAATAAAAATTAATTAAATTCTTCTTTATTCCATTTTTTAAAATAAGTTTTTTTTGTGCCCATGCGTGATGTCTTCTATATTATATTTTATAATATAATGAATGCATACACTCAAAGAACAATTGTCAAGTAGCAGTTCAATTTTGCATACACTCAAATAGCTACTTGCCGATATTTAAAGAGAATCTTTGACACTCAAATTATACAATAAATTATGATGTTGTGTTTCTATTTTGTTTGACAGTAAATTTTTTGTTTCAACAGCTTCGTGAATCCAATAATTAGTATGAATTTATTGACATACAATAAGAAGGCTTCCCTGATAGCATTGTTTGTCAGTTTGGTTTTGGAAATGATTTGTAGTTGTAATTGTGGGTTTTATTATCTCTTCGTTGCATGTGTACATAGTATATGCGCAAACACATTTCTCTCTCTCTATATATACTCTTAACAAACTTCAATTAAAACTTTAACATTTTTCCAACACTTACCATTGATATGTAAACATTTTTTCCAACACTTTACCATTGATCTTCAACGATGAAGATAATATATGGTACTATGTAATGTTGACATTTCTTTCCAACACTTTACCATTGATATTCAACGATTAAGATAATATATGGTACTGTGTAATGTTGACATTTTTTTCCAACACTTAACCATAAATCTTCTACGATGAAGATAATTTATGGTACTGTGTACTGTTGAGGAGATATGCAGTGAACAACTGTAATTAGACACTTATACTGACTTATGTATTATAAAGTATAATTCCATACACTTTGTACAGGTTTTTTTTTGGATTTGAGGGATAGATAGGATAGATAATTTTTAATGTCCACGAGGCTAAACATAGCCTATGGGACAGCTTGTCAAATTAAGCCAATTTCAGTAACTCGTTTCTTTTCTTGTGCAAGTTGACGATGAGCACCCCCAACCTCTTAATGTACTTCTTGTTCAATAAGTTATGCCAAGAGTTATTAGATAAATATCCACAAATTTGTCTTTGTTGTCCTTGTAAGCATCACATTCTAAAATGAAGTATTGTTCGGTTTCCACATTCCCAGATTTGCAAAACGTGTTAACTCTTTCTTCTCAAGCCTTTTTTGGCCTCTTCCAATGCCCGGTCTCACAACGGAGTTGATGAGAGTTGGTTCTTAGCTGGGCAATAAATTTTTTAGCTCTCCAAGAAATGTTGGCCCCTATGTACACTTTTTGAAGTTGATCACAAGTGAGATTGAACTCATTGATATAATACATTTTCTTCCTTCCAAGCCCATTACCCCAATTTCTCTTGTAAAATTTCTCCATAACGAAGACCTTTATTTCTTTATTATTTGTGGGGCACATATTGAAATGGATATTCCATTTACTCATCCACTTGATTTTTTGTTGCATCTACGTCTTTTTTTCGTTTGCACAACTTATCACTAAAGACAACTTTAGGCCATCTATCTTCCATTTTTTCGATTCTCTTTAGATAGCTTATGAGACGAACCATAGCAAGTGCCTCGATAAGGGCAGCCCCAGTCTCACTTAGCATGATATCATATGGGGTAGTGCTTTTGATTTTTAATTTGCTTGTGATCAAATACTTTTGGATTCCCTCGATTTGCTTCTTTTGTGAGGCAAAAGTGTTGCTGGCCCATAATTCACACCCATAAAGAACAACCGACAAAGCTAAAACACCGAACAAAGTTTGTGTAGTTTTCCCACCCCAAACCTCTGCTTCTCGACATCTATTTTGAAGAGCATAAAATGCCTTCCATGCTCCTAATGTTCTTATCTTTTTGCAACCTTCCTAGCTTAGATTTTTGTTGACGTCAACGCTGAGATATTTGTACTCCGCAACTTCTACAAGAATACTGCCTTAAAACTAAAATTTATGTTGATGTTTTGTATTTTACTATTAGAAAAAACCATGACTTTAGTCTTGCTGATATTGACTTGCATTCCTTTCATTTTACAAAAGCGTTCAAGGGAACAAAAAATGTTCTTGCAAACCATAGGCAGATTTGGCAATCAAAATGAGATTGTCTGCGTAGAGGAGCAACCTTATTAAAAATTCTCCCAACTGGATACCCTCACCATTTTGCATGTTTAACCACTCTTCAAGTTTGTCGATGTATAATCCAGAGTAGGTGATAGTGGACAACCTTGTATAATCCAGAGTAGGTGATAGTGGACAACCTTGTTCGACCCTAATATCGCTCCTAAAACATTCTAAAATATCGGCTGAAGTTTTGATTTCAACTTTTACTTCTTTTTACATCCCATGAACAACTCTGAGATGTATAGAGACTCCTAATTCTTCCATTATGAGCCAAAGCTTGTCCCTAGGGACAATGTCTAAAGCCTTTTTAAAGTTAACAAAGCAACAAAAAAACCTCATCCTTTTTCTCCCACCCTTTTTTGATAATGTGCCTCAGAGTGATGCAATGATCAACTGTCGAATGTTTGGCCTAAAACTAGCTTGCCCTTTTGCATGTTTATGTTTTTCTTCAACCCATTTGTTGATTCTAGTTTCTATCATGTTGCCAAATAGTTTTACAAACAGGGGATTGATCATTATTGTCCTATAGTTGGAGGGATTATTGACATCACCACTCTTAAAAAGGGGTATTGCAATGTTGATTGTCCAATCTTTAGGAAACCCATGTTGGCTGATATTATTGAAGACTTTTGTAATGTGTGGTGCAAGGGTCTTCATGCCCCACTTGAGATACTCTGATTGAAGTTCCACCAGGTCTTTTGCCTTACCAACACCATGTTCGCTAATTTTTTTGTAAATCACAGTGACCACAACTTACAAAATTGTGACTTTAGACAACGTTGAATGAGATTTCTCTCGTCTCAGCAATAGGGGATGCTTCGTTCTTATCGTAGGTGGCTTCAACAAGAACTTATCTGAAATTACAAAAAATGGGCGGTTCTCTTAATCAATTCCCTTTTTCAGGAATGATTCACAAACGACAACTTTCAAATTTAACAAAAGGACCCTAATGCTACGATAATACTGGTGGCTCGGGGTTGACGTAAGAACAACTCCAAAGACAACAGTCTATATAAATACTTTGGTGGAATAAGAAAATGAACACAGTCTCCTACGATTATTCTGATTTAGGATTCAACAAGAACAACTAGTAAGGCTCAAAGTCTCTTACTAAAATCCTTAAACATAAATAAAACACTTCAAATTAAAGCCCAAAGTCTTCAACACTTAGTAATTGTAGCAAATATTTGATTATAGCAATCTCTTCCCTTGAAGCACAAAGTCTTCAAGAAACTAAAGTGAACGCTCAAATTATTCAAACAAGGTAAGCCAAAACTAAATTCAAGAAAGAGTAACTAATGCAACATAAGAATCCATTAATCAATCTCAAGATCTACAACAAAAAGTTTGCACAATCTTGCTTCTTTTATTCAGTTTAGAAAATTGCAGAATGAAACTCAAAGTCTTCAAGATACAAGATACCTAAGCATTGTTTTCTTGCCCAAAAATAAAAGATGAAAAATACAATAGGTCTCACTCCTTTATATAGGAAAAGAGGAGAGAGAAAAGGTGGAGAGAAAAGGGGAAAGTCTTAACCACCTTGACTTATTCAATAACAAACTTTGACTTATTCAATGTTACAAGGCCTAAAGCACTTGCAACCTGATTACAAGAAGCGACTATATAGGTACATGTGTTCTTGTATTTACAAAGTGCTCATGCTCTACATACAATCTGCCATAAAAACTATATCTATCATATGAAAGTATGAGAAAAGAAGAAGTGCCCAAGAAACTTGAGAAGTGCCTTCAAAGAGTGCGAATAAACTCCTCAAACTTCTGCAGCGACTCTCGTATTACTGTTGAATCTGGCTCACTTGTATGTCGTGCAATGATAGTTACTTTTCGGATTGTGTTTGCACCCTCAGAGATAACCATATTATATTGTGTTAATTTTCTCTGTAGACAATGCAATGAAGTTTTATAACCTGTCAATGTATTAATCATGCTGGAATCAAAAACATCCGCCTCAAGTTGTAAATGAATAATTCTGTGAATTCTGTCAAAACATCTCTCTTTGATTAATTCACCATTTCCAGCAATAACTTTGCATGTCGGTTCTTGAAAGTGCTCACTAATCACATGTTTATCATTAAGACAATCCATTGTCGCCTTGATATCAGCCACAATCCCCTGCATAACCTTTTCCTTGTTGACCATCAAATGAAAACAGTCATAATACAATCCCGCAGAAGATATGATCTCACACTCGCACAAAATATCCATATCATTTTTTGTCATGCTCCTCCAAACACCTAGATCCCCATCAAGAATCCCATGTTGTTGGTTGAATGAAGTAAGGAGCTCATTCAACTTGGCTATTATCTCCCTTCCATGCTTCAACATCCCGCAAACATCACGAATCACTTGCATACCTTGTGATTCTATGTGGCTACACCAGGCATCAATAGCCTTGACCTTTTGTTTCATCCGATCAGTATGCTCAGAAAAAGATGTAGAGATATTATCAACCCTCTAAGAAGAGTTTTTCATCCTTTCAATGGTCTCAAGAAGACGTGGATTTTATTCTTTTAACCTGTTCTTCTCCCACAATCTGTCATTTTGCTGCGTAAGCAAAGCAATTGCATCTTGTGCATCCTGTTGACAAACTCGTTGTGTTTTCTTACCAAGTTCAACCCTGGAGAACTTGTATTTGGTGGATTGCATCTCCTCAATTGGCTTGTTAGTTAGAGGCTCAACTACTTCAACATATCTGATGTCATTCTCGTCCACTGTGACCTTAGCGACTATCTTCTCTTTTTTTTTTTTCTCTTTGTAGTCTTAGCCTTGTTGACTATTTTGATATCAAAATCCTAAGATGGAATCTCTTCTTTCTTCCTCTTTTGTGTAATAGAGCTCAACCATGGAGGTAAGGAGAAATAACATGAACTAGATGGTTATGTCGTAATTGTCGCAAACTGTACAAAAGAAGTGACTATAAGAGGAGCCTCTGTCTGAATAGCATAGGATTGCTATGTGTAACCTTAGTCATGAATTGTTCAAACTGAGCAGTAGTAGTATCCAACATTGACAAGGGTGGAATAGACACGGATGAGAAAGTAGAATATGTGTCAAACACATTCTCAAAACTTCCATATTGGTCCTTCGATGTGAATGTAGTAGCAACCGAGGAGATAGGCAAAGATGGTGTAATCCTGATAGGGTCCACTAGAGGAACATTCACCATGGAGAATGAATCCACACCTATATCCAATGGAGAGTCAGGAGACTCATTTGACGTCGGTGCAGAATATGGGAGTGCTTTCATGACTGATGTCTATGGGGCAACGATTCTACAGAACAGGTTCCTCATTAATAATTTCTTGTAATTCATCATCACTGAACCCAATGAGAATCCTGTTAGGCTCTTCAACCTTTATCTCAAGAACCTTGCCCACGGCCTTGCCCCCTTTGATGGTGATTTTCATAAGTGATGGAGCTGGAGCCTCAGATGTAGAGGTATCTTCATTCCCTTTACCTTTGATATCAGATCTCAACCCAATTGGACTAGCAACATCAAAACCTTTGCCTAGTTTGATGTTTATGGTCTTAAGACCCCTTCTCTTTAGCCACACATTTGTGTTTGCCAAAATAGGCTGAAACCTATTCCAGATGGACAAGCTTTCCTTTAATGACCATGAAGGTGGTAGAAATGGTAGACTTTTCACATGATGCTCTGCATAATTCGGGTCAAGAATCTCTCCATCATCTTCAACCTCGTCGGACATCTCTGCAATTGAAGTCAACTATATGCTTGATGGTTAACCTACAGTAGTCTAGCTTCTGAATGTCTACCTCCATGTGCAAGTCAATCCAAAGGTCCTCATAGCGATGCACGAGCACAAATTGCTACCTCATTTTGTTGTTCAGACCCCTCCAATCAAAACAACTCCTTGCCATGAACCTTTTGAGAGTGATCTGCTGACGTTCAAATTACATGTTTTTTTCTTTTGGAACTGTGTCCAAGGAGTATCCACCAAAGTTGTGTGGATTTCATGAAGAAATGCCCACTCCTGGCCTATGCAATGTAGATTGATTTGTTTGTACCACCATGAGATGCTTTGCCAACTCCATTAGAATGATCTTGTTAGTAGGATACCGTGGCAAGGTATATGGTTCACCTTTGAAATAACCAACTCTCAAGTATGTGAAGTTGGGGAACTGTAGGAAGAGATAGCCATACTCATTTACCTTATTCCATGCATCATCTGAAACACGCTTCTTAGGAATCTCTTTATCGAATAGGCACATGTAATGTCCAAAGAATGCATCCTGCACCCTCCTTTAATGCACCCGATTAGATCTTAGAGGAAATTGATCCTAGTACTCCCATACAGGCACAAGTGTCCTATCTCCCTTGGTTGGAAGGCGATAAAATGAACCAAGGGCAGCAACAATGTATACCAAGTACGATTCCATATAGAATGTACAAGTGGAGTAAACCTTACACAATTTCTCGTACAAGATGTCACTAATTATCTCTCCCTAAAATATCTTCTATTTGGACTTGGCTATGACATATATGAACTTCTACATTCAAGGCTCGAAGATGTTGGATTCATTGATTCCTTCAATCTTGTTGAGCAATGTAATGAGATCATTGAACTCTTCTTTGAACTCTGAAGGATGCATACTCTTTGGCCATCTTAAAAGATTAAGCCTCTTGTTCACCAACCAATGATTATTGACGCACTTCATGCAGTAATGTTTATCTTCATTCCATTTCTCTAAAGCCTTTTCTTTTGAAATGTTTATAACCATGGGAGTGGGTGGTACTTGGAATATTCTATCTATGGTATCTAGATCCAGGCTCATAATGGTATTTCCATCTTGGTCTCTGATAGTTCAGGAATTATAATCAAAGTTCCTAGCACATGCTGAGATGAACTCTAGTTCTAGGACAACAAGAGGAAAAGTTGAAACCATGTGGATATAACTCGGCTTGATGCAACACATGTTATTTGTTGTAGCTGCTTCAACCCTTTTCAGAAAGTCTTCCATATCTAAATGGACAAGCTCATAATCTCGGATCTCATCATAGTATGAGGTAACTTGCGAAGGAGGATTGGAGTTCTGAGTTTTATCATACCAGTACTTCATCTTTTTCTTTTCTTTTCGTTTGGATGGAGTATCTTCGCCTGACATGGAAAGCTCGTGTGTGTGGTCAACTATTACATGAAAATCCCAGAATGTAAGTACATCTTCATAAGATGGGTCCATAGAAAGCTTATTTGGATACAAAAGATTTATATCTAGAGGTGCACAAATGGTGAACAAAAGTGGAAAGCTTTGGAGGAGCAAAGGAATAATTGATTTTGAGTGAAAGCGGTGCTTAAAATGGAGAGAAAAACCAAAAGCAGGTTTTTCTAGGTGCAGTGCATATATGGCCAACAAGCTTTTCATGAGCAAAAGAAGCAATAATGAGTATATATGTGTGGCATGGTATCTTCTCATAAGTGGGGTTTTAATATCCCACAACAAGTCAACACAAGCATTGGGAAACCGCAAACGGGAATTTTAAATCCCTTTGTAGTCTTAGGAAAACATGGGAAAGCTATGCAATGCGTTTGAAAGTGGGATTTTTAATTTGCATTTACATATTGGAGAAATGACTTGCTTCTTTGAAGTTCTTTTATCACTTGAAACGAGGTTTTTAATCCCAAATGAATATGCAAGTCAGATGAAGCTCTTGCATATGCAACTTGGAGAATTTTAGACGGAAGATAGAAGGATCAACATTTAACAAAACAAATACAAATGTAAAATGAAATGAGAGATTTGCATCAGCATAAACAAACCAAAATCATGTACACAAACTTGAAAAGAAACCCCTCGAAAATGCAACAAAGAACTTACCTCCTTTTGGGAAGAACAAAAGAAAAGTTCTTGTACAATCTTGAGAAAATTTGAACCAAATCCAAATGATTTTCAAATTTAGAAAAAGATCTCTAAGAATGGATTGTATGGACAATAATTTTGACCAATTGCTCTTGTGAAATCAATGCATTTTCAAGTCAAAAACAAATCCTTGACAAGTGTAGATGATTGAGAAACAAAATGCACAATTATAGCAACAAGATTGAAAGTTTCAAACCTGCAAATTGAATGGAGATGCAATCACGTCCAAAAATGACGCGTAGGAATGAAGAATGAGTTTTTGTTAATGCAAAGCAAGCTGAAATTGTCATTTTATGCCCTAGGTGGGCTTCTTGATCCAAAATATAAGTAAGAAAACTTGTACTCAAACTATCAAATCCCATTTTTTGGTCAAAACGTGCCCTAGTTTAAGACTCAACGTAGGTTCAAAACATGCTTGTTTTGCATTAGATGAAACAAAATCGTCGTCCTAACACTTAGAAGAAAAACACAACTCATAATGGTTGCGAATGAGCTTTATAGAAGCATACATATGTGTTTAAACACATGCAATCACTCTCAAAATCGCCACCATGCTCTTTTCTTCTCTAGGACTAAAAACGAACTTTGATATGTGAATTACATATGTTATAAAGACTTCAAAACATGTGTTTTAGAGACAAATCGTTGTCCAAGAGTCTTTAAAGAGGAAACACAGTATTGAGGTGAGTTAAAATACGTTTTGCAAGTGCATTTACACGTCCAACACGATTTGAGAATGAAAATACATATATTTCAATAGTTCAAAACATATGCATTACCTTTAAAAATCCCCACCAACTGTTTTAATACAAACACTTGGAGACTTAAGGACGTACTTTTAGAATGAAAATACATGCAAGTGGTTTAAAAATCTCCACCAATGTATCCAATTTTACATGTAATTTATAACTTTAATGAGAGATATGTAATGGGACTTAAAGAGTCCACCTTTACATTAGAAATTCATTAAAAATTATGAATAAACCTCATCGAAATGATGTGAAATTTTAAAATGGGGTTGTTAGTCCATTTTACATTTAATTGACATCTTTTTTACCATGTAATTGTCAATAAAAATCTCACTTAATGTGAAACTCATTTAAAGAACAAGGATATGCACATAGGCAGAAAAAACCACTAACATAAGCTTATTTCCTTAATATCTTTAACTAGACAACTCTGTTTGAGGCCTAAGATAGCTCAAAATGAGCGGAATTGAAAATGCTACAATTCTAGGGTGAAAGCCAAACTAAAAATGAAGCACACAAACAAGACAAATAAAGAAAAGACTCGAAGGTTACCATAAATTAAGTGCTTACAGGCAGAGAATAAAAACTCATTCTAACAAGCAATAGGATGATAAGCTTAACGGAAACCTTCCAAAATGATGTTCAAAAGACATGAAACTCAAGACAATTCAACGATGAAAAATTGCCTTTATTACACATCTTTCAGAACATCGAAACTCAGAGGAATACCCTTGAATTTTTGAGAAAATTGCATAGGGTTGTCCAATTTTGTGATGTCAAAAATGGGGACAAAAATTAGCTCTAATTGGGGAACGTACTTCATATGTTCTTAGAAACAATGAAGAGTGTAGAATCCAGACCTCTAAGTGCCTTTATCTACTCCATTACACTATAGAGGAAGGCAAATGAAAAATAAAAAGACTCAAAATCCTAAAAATCTAAAAAGACTTGGACATTATGTACATGGTTACTTATCTGGAGCTTATTGGAAATAATGCTTTGGGTGGTGTGCATTTTATGGAAGTGTGAAAGGAGTTCCATCATGGTAAGCCAACAAGAAATTGTTTTTTTCCCACCACTTGGTGGATTGTGAAAGGACCTCGCCAAAGAGAATCAAATTTTCCATGCATTAATTTTGGTTCTTGCCTTTTATCCCAGAGTAGGACACGAACAAGAACCTAGAAATCTCTCTGCTTAGCTTTCTTATCAAAGAGCATCTTGACTTGTTGTCGATGGGCTGCAATTCGATCCACCACTTGTGTTTGTTATTCCTCCAACTGATGAAGGAACCTGATTCTTTTGTCCATGGAACTCTCAAAAGTTCCTTCTTCAATGGCCTTATCCAACTTAAGAGCGGGAAAATCCAAAGTTATGGGAATTTCCGCATTCAAGTCGTAAAGTAGCTGAAATGGTGATATACCATTAGCCATGTTGATGTGATTCTATCTGCCCACAAAGCATTAAACAAAGCCTTGTGCTAGGATCTCTGATTATCACAGATTTTTATTACTTGATTCATCCTAACCATTTCCTTGTGGATAATAGTAAGATGAATGAGAAAGAGTAATACCATGTTCAAAACAAAACTGTGTAATCTATGATGAAGAAAACACTGCAGCATTGTCTATCATGATCTTGTTGGGTACTCCAAAATGAGAAATTATATTCTCTTTCAAGAATGAACATACCACTGACGATGTCGCATTCTTTACAGGAATTGCCTCCACCCATTTAGTGAAATAGTTTGTTGCGGTCAAAACATACACATGCATGGCACTATATGTTGGATTGATAGTACCAATGAAATCAAGGCCCCATTATTGAAATGGTTCCTCAATCACTACCAGCTTCAATGGTAATGTTTTAAGCTTCTTCTTTCCAACGAATTGCTGACAATGATCACACTTGCGTACCCTACTGTATGCATCTTGAAAAAGAGTCAGCCATTAGTACTTTGTTCGCAAGATCTTATGAGCAGTCACAGGTGCTGAGAAATGTCCACCACATGCCAGATCATGAAATAATTCCAACAACCTGACTTGTGTTTTATCAACACAACGAAGAAAGGTGTCATCAATGGAATATTTATACAAACCGTTGTCCCAAAGAAAACAATGTGCAACTCTAAGCTTAAGACTTCTTAGAGAAATAATATTTTATTAAGAATGTCATTTCCATTAGAGGATCCCTAACCCTAATTTGAAATTAGGGTTAGGTCTCTAATATATGAAACCTAAAAAGAAGATTACTTCCTTCCTTCTATTCTTTCTAACCCTAGCCTAAAATCTCTTCCATATTTTTTTAAGAATTTTCTTGTGCAAGTCTGGTTGCAGCAATGGAGAAGCCAACCATGGATGGAGAGGCCGAAGATACATGTTTACACAAATATATGTGTATATACCTGAAGTGTATATACAAATATATTTGCATACACATGCATATATGTCTCGCTCAAAATGCTGGTGTTTTCGATGGGCTGGGAGGCTGTGTGGAAGAGGGCATGTTTTTTTGTTCATGGAATGTGCACAAAACCATTTCCGTCCGCGTACGGAGGATGAGGGGGTTACGGGGTAGGGTGACCTCAGCTCCCAACAAGAAGAGAGATGACACATGAGTCCTCTTCTCTTACACTTGGCCAAATTCATGCATGGAAGAGACTCCACTATCTTGAAGAAGGTGATGGTCTTTCCATTTCCCCATTTTTTCCACTTATCAAGAAAGGTATTTAAGAAGGCCCTTAAATGGGATTTTGACACTCAAAACAATAAAAAACAACCCCTAACCCATAGTACTACTAAAAGACTAGACATATCATAATTATTTAAAAGGGGTCAAAGAAAATTAAACACACTTACCTTGGTAATGTTATTTTTACTTGATCTATACATGTGGCCAATGTATTGACCAGTGTAAACATAGTGCTATGGATTAGAATAGATAACTAATATTGAAACTTTGACTTATTATTTAACTAGAGTGGTAGGATAGATGTGAAACCAAGTTTGGAGATTCAACTCTAAATAACGTTCAAAAATTCTATTAGATCGGACTGACCCTAGAAAACCCATGGGTTGAGGGACGTTGACTCACATTATGATTTCCCCTCAACCCTATCAACAACATTTGACTGCTAACTCTTATAGACTAAACCCCTTTATGTCTTACTGGTTTTCTCTTAAGAGTACTTAGTAAGTTATGAGAATGGTCGTAATATTACTTATAGTAAAACTTTTCAAAAAAAAAATGTTGTGATTTATCATGCAGTTTTGGGCATGACAGAGCTGTCTCAGATCTGCATGCAACTTCTTGACCTCAGGGTGTGCTGCATATGGTGCTCTATGAGCCTCAAGTATAATGAATTCACGCAACCCACCGGGTGCAAAGACGTATATGTTGTTCCTATGACGAAGAAGTCCATTAGATTCTAAGGAATAATCATCAAATTTCCCGTTAAGAGGCCTCTGATCACGATCCAACTGAACATACTCCAA
Organism: Thuja plicata; assembly: GCA_018584345.1. Lineage (NCBI taxonomy): Eukaryota > Viridiplantae > Streptophyta > Pinopsida > Cupressales > Cupressaceae > Thuja > Thuja plicata. The sequence continues at coordinate 506,070 of MU227714.1, read as the reverse complement.
ATAGAACTCATCCTCAAGCAAGTGCTGAAGTATGCGATCCCTGAAAACCATCCCAGTAGTCATGGAGGAGAGTGTATGTCGCCTCCTACTCAAGGCATCTGCTACAACATTCTCCTTACCTTTGATGTAGTGGATATCAAAACCATACTCACAAAGGAACTTCATCCACGTCCTCTGTCGGGCATTAAGATTAGGCTAGGTGAAAATGTACTGAAGGCTCTGGTGATCTAAATGAAGCTCAAAATGGTGCCCCAAAAGAAAATGATGCCACCTCACTAATGCATGGACCACTACTGCTAACTCAAGGTCATGTGTAGGATAATTAAGCTCATGAGTCTTGAGTTTCCTAGATTCATAGGCAATGGCTCGTCCATCCTGCATAATGACTGCTCCAAGTCCATCTAAAGATGGGTCTGTGCATACCATAAATTCTGCTAAGGATCGGGCATAGCTAGGATAAGTGTAGTAGTAAGGGCTCTCTTGAGCTCCTGAAAGGCTCTCTCGCACTTCTCTGTCCATTCAAATCTCTTTCCCTTTCTCTGAAGGGAAGTAATAGGGTGTGCCACTCTAGAGAATCTCTCAACAAATCGTCGATAGTATCCTGCTAACCCCATAAATCTCCTGACCTCTAACACCGTGGTAGGTGCCAGCCAATCCGTGATGGCTCTAATCTTTGATGGGTCAACTGTGATCCCATCTCCTGATATAACGTGGCCAAGGTAGTGGACCTCTGACCTAAAGAAAGCACACTTCGACAGACTGTCATATAACTGATTATCTCTCGAGCACTGCAAAACCTATCTCAGGTGCTCCTTATGCTCCTCGTCATTACGAGAGTATATCAATATGTTGTCTAGGAACACAATGACAGGTTGTCCAAGAAGGTACAAAACACTCCATTCATAAGACTCATAAAAATTGTTGGAGCATTTGTGAGGCCAAAAGGAACCACGGTAAACTCATAGTGGCCATATCTTGTGTGGAATGTTGTCTTGTGGATATCACTCTCCACAATCCACAACTGATGGTATCTATATTTCAGATATATTTTAGAGAATACTTGGGCACCTTGAAGCTGATCAAACAAATCATTGATCCTAGTGAGCGGATACCAATTCTTGATGGTTACTTTATTAATCTGACGGTAATACATACACAACCTAAGTGATCCATCCTTATTCTTAACAAAGATGGCGAGTGTTCCCCATGGTGAAACACTAGGGAGAATGTGCCCTTTCTCCAAGAGCTCCTCCAACTGAATCTTGAGCTCATTGAGCTCGTGAGTAGTCATCCTGTAAGGGGCCCTAGATATTGGCACAACTCCTGGCACAAGATCTATATGAAATTCAACTGCCCTAGGTGGAGGCATACCAAGTAGCTCTGAGGGAAAAACATCTGCATACTCCCGTAATATAGGAAAGTCATCAAGGGAGGTTCCCTTCTCTTCCTCCTCCTTTCTATCACTAATGGTAATAGAAAATAGATGTCATCCCTTGAGGATGCAACGCTTAAGCTGCATGGCGGAGATCACACGAAGAGATATGGGTCTCTGGACCCCTGAAATGACCACGGGTGAACCTAAAACATCTATAAATTTGACCCTCTTTTGTCTGCAATCCATCTTGGCACTGTGGGCGCAAATCCAATCCATGCCAAGAACAAAATCATAAGAACCAAGAGGGGTGATTCGTAGATCTATCATAGAGGTCATATCTCCTATCTGTAACTGAGAATCTTTGACTACGAAATCAATTGATATCCTAGCACTTGATGCTAACTCCACTTCCCATTTTACCTCTTGTCTAGCTGCCACTAGCCCGCAATGCTCCACTATAAATGGGGAAATGAAAGAATTCATAGCTCCGGAATCAAAAAGGATAGTGATGATACTACTTCGAATCATACTTGTTGCCTCGATTACTATGGCATGATGCTCGGCTTGGTTGTTATCAACCGCTACAAAAACTCTACGGGACTTTCCCAAGTCCCCAACTGTGCCTCTGATATTATAGAACATGATCCACCTCCCTGGGGATAGTCCCTAGAAAAATGCATTATGGCTCCACATGTAAAACAAGGTCCTCGGGATTGCATCTGTATCTCTTGTGCTCTGGTGTACTGCGATCCTCTTGTCTTACTAGAACTGTTGAATTCACTGCAAGAGGTCTGTTGAGTTCTCACTGGTGGTGTGTAGGGTGCCTATGACCTCTAATCTCGTCTAGGGCCCTGTGCTTGCCACTATTTGGGCTTGAATCCCTGTTGTCCCTGTGTCGATCTAGTCCTCTGACTTGTTGGAGATTTGTTTATGTGCAGTTGATTGATTGTATGTTTGTCATTGATGACAACATATAATACACAACAGTGATTCTGTATCAGAATGATGATATCAAGTCTTGCGTGGTAAAATACATCTTGTAGACATGTTTAGCATGTTATGTTCATACACACAGATCCAAATATGATGTTTCAGTCAAGTTGTGTAATTCTGTTATTGGCAATTACAGTTCTGGAAGAGTATCTGTTCAGAGCCAACGTATGTAACATTTTTCTTGAGTTGTGCCTATCTTCAGGATATGCGTGTATATTCATGATTAGTTATGATTTTATGATTGTTATCTGAAGGTTCCTAACGTGTTTCAAGAAGATTGCAAAGTTAGAGATAATTTGGTGAGGCCAACTTAGTGAAGTGTCTCGTCTATTCAGTTTGTGTTGCACGGACTTAATATTGCTTGCGTGCTTAGTAGAGCCGACAAGAATGTTATGAAGAGTTTTCTTATAGGTCCCATGATCTCATACTTTGAGGAAGATACTTATAGGAAGTCATTTGTGATACGCTAAGTGTGAATGATACAAAAAGAGACGGAAAATGTACAGAGAAAAATATCAGATGTGGTTCATTCATCAAGAGTCTATGTGAAGAAGAAGTAGAAGATTACAATACATTGGAACTGATCAAGACATCAGGTCTACTCTATAGTTCATCATCAGATATAGTGCATATTTGTTCTACAGAAGGTTGTAGCCTTCACCATTGAAGCAGTGAGCTTTTGGACAGTGAGTCCGCCACCCCTAACAAGGTTATTTGTAAAAGACTCCTAACAAAGGTTAGACCCTTAACCGGGTCACTATACTTATTGCAGTGTAAAGAACAACTCCTAACAAGGTTGCAAGATCTTCTAACAGGGATTACTATAAACAAGTATAGTTCATTGTGGGTGCTAATTTCCACCGGGGTTTTTACCATTTGGTTTCCCCGTAATCAAATTAGGTGTTGTGTACTGTGTTATCTAAATGTGTAATTACTTTATTATATTCTGGAATTAAAGAAGTAAAAAGAAGTAAAGTTACTAATAAGTGATTCACCCCCCCCCCCCAAACTCTCAGTTATCCTTTGGGACTATTCTAACANTACTAATAAGTGATTCCCCCCCCCCCCCCAAACTCTCAGTTATCCTTTGGGACTATTCTAACAGTTGGTATCAGAGCCAAGTGCCTTGGAGAAGAAGCCTAACAGATTAAGGTAGATCAGATGTCTTACTTCAGAAAAGAGAGCCCTAAGTTTGATGGAGAAAATTATTTGGATTGGAAAAACAAAATGATAACACATTTACAGTGTGTTGGCTTTGAGATCTTTGAGATAGCTACACAAGAAGTTGTTATTCCATCTCTGAAAGATCTTGCAAAGGATGATGAAAGACAAAAGGAAACATTTACCAATAATGTAATTGCTAAAGAAGCCCTAATCAGCGCCCTATCCGACAGTGAATTTTCTGAGATCAAGAAAATTAACAGAGCATACACATATGGAAGTATTTAGAAGATATGTTTGAAGGAGATATTCAAGCAAAGAATGCAGGCAGGAAGACATGGAAAAAGAAATACAATAGTCTTGAGATGTTACCTGAAGAGAACATTAGAGCTTACAATCAAAATATTAATGAAGTAGTCTCTGGAATCAGAAACAATGGTGGAGAAATATCAGAAGAAGATATAATGGACAAGTTGCTAAATACCTTAACATCAGACTATGAAAACAAGATAAGTATTCTAGAGGAAACCATGCAATTCTCACAAGACTTTAAGAGAGAGACTTTGATAAGCAAAATCTCTGCATTTGAAATATCAAGATTGAAGACTGAACCCAAAAGTGAAACAACTTTCAAAGCCTCAGTCCATGGTAAGAAATCCTTACACATCTCTAGCCATAATGAGAAAGAAGAAGTTGATGAAGAACTAGAAGAGATCATTGCTATGATTGCTAAAAGAGAAAAGAAAGGAAAAGGAAAATATGAAGGATGACTTCTATTCAAATGTTTTTCATGCAACAAGATTGGTCACTTTGCATCTAAGTGTCCCACAAGAGTCAAGAAGTTCAAATCTGATTACAAACCTAAATATAAGAAGGAATGATACCATGTTGAAGAAGGTGTAACTGATGAAGGTTCAGGAGAAGATGAAATTGGATTTTTTGCCCTTAGAGACATGGAAAAGTTGCTCGAGGAAATGGACATTGCAGATGAAAAAGAGGAACAAGAGTTAGCCCTAATTTCCAAAGCAGACATCAGAACTGATTGGATCATTGACAATGGATGCTCTCATCATATGACAGGTGACAAAGATAGATTTGTCCATTTAGACAAATACAAAGGTGGTATGGTTAGATTTGGAGATAACACTCCTAAACCTATCATAGACAGAGGTTCTATCACTTTGGATGGAAAGAACAAGACAGATGATGTTCTGTATGTTGATGGATTACATCATAACTTGCTAAGTGTTGGATAGCTACTTCACAAAGGTTATCATTTGGAGTTCAAAGAAAACAAGTGCATCATTAACAACAAGGATGGAGACATGATTGCATCAGGCTCCAAAACAAAATGTAATGTTTTTCAACTCAATTCTGATGTAAGTTGTTTTGTTGCAAAAGTGGATGACAGTTGGTTATGGCACAAGAGACTCTGTCATATCAATTTTGATAACATAATAAAGATAAGTAATGTCAAGGCAGTCAGAGACCTTCCTAGTATTGCAAGACCAATTGACACAATGTGCAAGGAATGTGTTATGGGAAAGCATGTAAGGAGTTCTTTCAGAAGCAAGCAGAACTCAGCCGAAAACAAATTGGACCTAGTGCATAAAGATTTATGTGGTCCTACCCAAACAAGATCATACTACGGAGAAAGGTATTTCATTTTTTTTGTTGATGATTTTTCAAGAATGATGTGGGTTGCATTCTTAAAGGAGAAGTCTGAAGCCTTTGAGAAGTTCAAAATATTCAAAGCTAAGGTTGAGAATGAATCTGGATTAAAACTGAAATGTCTGAGATCAGATAGAGGAGGAGAGTTCACCTCTGATAAATTTTATGATTACTGTGAAGAACATGGAATAAAAAGACAGTTGAGTGCTCTTAGAACCCCTCAACAGAATGGGATTGCAGAAAGGAGGAACAAGATTATACTTGATACAACGCGCACTATGATGATTGAAGAAAAAGTTGTGTACACATATTGGAGAGATGCAATGAATACAACAGTCTATACTATCAATAGAACTCAATTGAGGCGCATATAAGACACCCTATGAACTTTGGTTTGGTAATGTACCTACAATAAAGTATTTCAGAATCTTTGGCAGCAAGTGCTACATCAAGAGAGATGATGGTGTTGGTAAGTTTGATGCCAGAAGTGATGAAGGCATTTTCCTTGGTTACTCTACAAAAGGAAAAGCATACAAATGTTTCAATTTGAGATTGAAAAAGGTAATTGAAAGTACTCATGTAAAAATTGATGAAAAGTTTATGGTTCAAGAAAGATACTATGAATATGCACCTATGATTGAAGATGAACCCAGGCCCAGAAGCAAAGATAATGTTATTGAAGAAATGTTTGATTGCATTGATGTCTCATGCAATGACCCTGAATCAAGTAGAGAAGAATCACAGATTACAGAAGAAGAAGTCACACCTAAGGTTCCTAAATTCACATCCAGGTACCACTGTAAAGATGATATTATTGGAGATCAGAGTAGCAGTGTTTTGACCAGATCAAAAGAAAAAAGTCTAGCAATGGATGAAGAGGTATGTTTACTTTCACAAATTGAACTCTTAAGTGTTGAAGATGCTTGTAATAACTCTGATTGGAAGAATGCAATGAAAGAACAATTAGATCAGATAATTAAAAATGATACATGGGAATTGGTCCCTAGACCCAGTGACAAAAATGTGATTGGAACAAAGTGGGTATTCAGAAACAAGATCAATGAAGATGGTACAGTAGTAAGAAACAAAGCAAGATT
>MU227714.1:488212-499201 GCA_018584345.1 Thuja plicata | reverse complement strand
AAAAGATGATGATTCCACAGCAGTTGATAAGACATTGTACAAATCTATGATTGGAAAACTCATTTATCAAACTCAATCTAGACCTGACATATCTAATGCAGTTGGCATTGTTGGAAGATTTGCAGCTAAACCCAAGAAGAATCACCTAATGGCAATCAAGAGGATATTCAGATATCTAAAGGGAACTATAGACTATGGTTTATGGTATCTTAAATCAGAGAATGTACAACTTCATGTGTATACAGATGCATATTGGGAAGGTTGTATTGATGATAGGAAGAGTACTTCAGGAGGAGCAGTATTTCTTGGAGATAGGTTGGTTTCTTGGATAAGCAAGAAGTAGAATTGTATTTCTCAGTCAACAGTAGAAGCTGAATATGTTGCTGCAGCACTGAATTGTTCAACCATGGTTTGGATCAAGCAGATGGTTAAAGACTTTGGCATTCAGGTTGATTATCCTATTGTTATTCACTGTGATAACACTAGCACTATTAACATGTCTAAGAACCTTGTGATGCACGCAAAGATAAAACACATAAAGATCAAGTACAATTTTCTAAGAGAAAAGGTTGCAGACAAATAAGTGAAATTGGACTATGTGAGCACCAAAGAACAGTTGGCAGGTATTTTCACAAAGCCCTTATCAAAAGATACTTTTGATTATCTCAGGGAGAAGTTGGGAGTAATTCCCTCTCTTGAGTCTATTTAGAAAAAGTAGCAAGAACATCAGTCATTAAGTGACTGATGAATGGTTGACTACTCTACTTCTATAGTAGTACCTGTGCCTAATGATTTATGGTGCCCTTTGCCATTGATGTCAAAGGGGGAGTATATAGTAAGGGGGAGCATATACTTTGGGGGAGTATAAAAACAGTCAGAAGAACTGAAGCAGTGTAGAGGAATCTTTGATGAGGATATTGAGAAGATTGTATAAGAAAGAGGACACCATGAATAGAGGATGTTTTTAATATCATATGTTGCCATCAATGTCAAAGGCGGATATTGGTCAAGATTTGTTTTTGTGCAGTTGATTGATTGTATGTTTGTCATTGATGACAACATATAATACACAGTAGTGATTCTATATGAGAATGATGATATCAAGTCTTGTGTGGTTAGATACATGTTGTAGACATGTTTAACATGTTATGTTCATACACGCAGATCCAGATATGATGTTTCAGTCAAGTTGTGTAATTCTGTTATTGGCAGTTACAGTTCTGGAAAAGTATCTATTCAGAGCCGACGTATGTAACGTGTTTCTTGAGTTGCACCTATCTTCAGGATATGCGAGTGTATATTCATGATTAGTTATGAGTTGATGATTGTTATCTAAAGGCGCCTAACGTGTTTCAAGAAGATTGCAAAGTTAGAGATAATTTGGTGAGGCCAACTTAGTGAAGCGTCGCGTCTATTCAGCTTGTGTTGCACGGACTTAATATTGCTTGCGTGCTTAATAGAGCTGACAAGAATGTTATGAAGAGTTGTCTTATAGGTCCCATGATCTCATACTTTGAGGAAGATACTTATAGCAATTCATTTGTGATACGCTAAGTGTGAATGATACAAAAAGAGACAGAAAATGAATAGAGTAGAATATCATATGCGGTTCATTCATCAAGAATCTATGTGAAGAAGTAGAAGATTACAATACATTGGAACTGATCAAGACATCAGGTCTACTCTGCAGTTCATCATCAGATATAGTGCATATCTGTTCTACAAAAGGTTGTAGCCTTCACCATTGAAGCAGTGAGCTTTTGGACAGTGAGTCCACCACCCCAAACAGGGTTATTTGTAAAAGACTCCTAACAGGGTTAGATTCTTAACCAGGTCACTATACTTATTGCATTGTAAAGAACAACTCCTAACAGGGTTGCAATATCTTCTAACAGGGATTACTATAAACAAGTATAGTTCATTGTGGGTGCTAATTCCCACCGGGGTTTTTACCATTTGGTTTCCCCGTAATCAAATTGTGTGTTGTGTACTGTGTTATCTGAATGTGTAATTAATTTATTGTATTCTGGAATTAAAGAAGTAAAAAGAAGTAAAGTTACTGATAACTGATTCACCCCCGCCTCTCAGTTATCCTTTGGGACTATTCTAACATGACTTTGCTGAGTCTACTGTGGCTGAGGTTGTGGGGCTCTAAAGGTCCCTGATGAGTGCCTCTGATTCCGCTTCCAAGAGGTTCTCTGATATCTTGTACTATGAGGTACAAAATTTCAGTTCTGTTAGTGATCCCATGTATTGTGCCCTTTGCTCTGTACCTCCTCTATGATCAAGGCCCTCTCTATGGCCTCTCGTAGATCCATTGGTGATGCCATGCGCACTGGTCTAGAAATATAAGCATTCAACCCCTTAACAAAATGGTTGACACGGAGCTTCTCATCCTTCATGTACTCTACATGAGGTAGAAGCTCAAGAAATGTGCTCTCATACTAAGAAACAGATAAGCCCCTCTCCTACATATTATGAAACTCGTCTATGCGACGCTTCCTGTAATGCTCTGAGAGGTAATGGTCCCTAAATCTCTCTAAAAAGGATTCCCAGGAGAGGATGTCAATAACCAAGTTACTCTTGAACACTTCCTGTCGCCACCAAACTGAGGTGCCTCCTCTCAACAAGAGGATGGCCAAACAAGCTCACACATTTCTCTCACATGCGTGCAACTTAAAGCATCTCTCTAAAATCATTAACCTAAAGCGAATCCTTAATCTGATCCCCCACATATTGGGGTGCTCCTCTGCCTTCTTGAGGTACAAATCCTCGGGGTGGACCTTCCATGTGAACATATTCACCCTCTTGCTATGCCTGCTCCTCAATATGTTGAGGAGGAGGGCTCCTACTTCACCCACAGAATGCTCCCTCGGGTCCTACTATCCGATCTCCAAGTGGAAACCTATCCATAAGAATTCCAACCAGATTCTAGAGAGCATTCAACACCTCCTGATTCGGATTCGGTGGCGAAACAGGTGGAGGTTCCTGCCCCACTCCTGCATCTTCCCTAGCGCCCTCTACATCTTGCTTATCTTGAGCTGGCGCCACACGGGTCCGACCACGACCTCTCCCACGTCGGCGAGCCTGCCAAGTAACGAGAGGCACCCTACAAGTTTAAACAAAGTTTAAAAGTTAAAAAGGTTAAACGCAATGGGTCTAAGGTTCCAATGTTTAAAAAGCTCTGATACCAAAATGTCATATTTGTTGTAAATGTGATATTTGCATGGTTGTAAATTTATTTCCTTCTATTTTAGCTAACTTCTTTTAAGCATATGATTGTGTAAATGTGAGGTGCTTTTGTAGTGCCAATTAACACATGTTTTGTGAGATGGCATGCCCATGTGAAATTTAAGGTTTAGTTTTTCCCTAGGTTATTATGTAGTGTTACCATGTGGGGTAAGCTTGTCTTGGAAATCCAAAATCTTGAGCACTATCCTTGAAACTCTAAGGTAAACTCTAAGTGAGTTTCTGAAGGGTTATAATGAGTCCTTTGGGGTAGTTAGAGTTAAAAATGTCTAGTATTTTAGTAGTACTATGGGTTAGGGGTTATTTTTTATTGTTTTGAGGGTCAAAATCTCATTTAAGGTCCTTCTTAAATACCTTTTTTGATAAGTGGCGAAAATGGGGAATGGAAAGACCATCACCTTCTTCAAGATAGTGGAGTCTCTTCCATGCATGAATTTGGCCAAGTGTAAGAGAAAAGGACTCATGTGTCATCTCTCTTCTTGTTGGGAAAGAGGTAGAGTTGGGGAGAGAGCCTTTTAGGGAGAAGGGAGAGGAGAATTGGAGTTGATTGCCCACTCTCAATTTTTGGAGACTTGTAGAATGTGCTTGGAGGAATTTCTAGAGGAAAGCCAAGGGAAGAGAGCTAAGAAGAAAGGGATCATCTCAACTATATCATATTTCTAGGAGTAAGGTTGGTAAACCTAAATTTTATGAGGATTTTTAATTTTTAATTCTTGCTTCAATCTTGTTGAAATTTAGTTATTCAAATTTTCATGTTGTGAAATGTGGATTTTGTGATATTATGTCTGTGAGAGGTATTGCTTTTGTATCTTTTCTTCTTTCTTTCTTTGTTGTTTGTGTTGTGTTGTTTATGGGAGTGAATGACATATCTCACCCTTGGAAGGGAGGAGAGTCATTGTGGGTGAAGGGATTAGTTGGGAAACCATGGTAGTGTAGAGTCTCTTCTTGGGAAGAAGAGGGATGTAGCATGGATGTTATGGGCTCCATGTGCCATAAAAAACTTAAAAAATTTCATGGGGGTGATAAGGGTATGGATGTGTTTATGAGCTCTTTGGATGTGGTAGAAGCCTTGAGAAGCCATGGGAATATTTGTGCATATATTGAGGTAATTTTGATTTGGCTATCTCCTCGACGGTTGTCCCACCTTCACCCCTATTTGAGTACATAGTGACTCATTTTGTGCATGAGCTTGGGAGGGAGTTATGTGTTGTTTTAGTGATGTTTATGTATGGTGTTTTGATTGTTTTTTACCCAACCTATTCTTGTTTCCCCTAGCTCGGGGGTGGCCTCTTAGAGGCCTAGGTTGGGAGGTGAGCTCCCATGGGTTATTCCAAGAATTGTGTTTTCTTGCAGATTGGTAGTTGTGTCACTACTTGGAAGGATTTTGGTTCAAGCTTTGAAATGAGGAAATTTAGTGGATCATGCTTTGTATATTTGAGTAATTAGTTTTATCCTCAACCCATAGGGCTGAGTCTTGTGTAAAAGAAATTCTGGAAGTACTTTCCAAATTTTGTATAAACAAAATTGTAATAGTATTATAGAAAAGGGAAGAACTGTATTGTTGTTTTTTTGTTTTAAGGAAATACATTCAATAGAACACACCCCTGTTATTAAGTAGCTAACTGTAAGATTTATTGAAGAAGGGAAAACTTCACCCTTATGTTAATTCTGAGTTTTAAATATCTGCATATATGAATGGTATATAGTCTGTTACCTTAATAATCAACTTTTGAATTATACTATTTTACCAAGATAAATTTTTTTCTCATATATTGTAGCAAACTTTTTTGATGTTATTCCTTCTTATTAATTGATTTTCCTAGTTATGGAAATTTAAAACTTTACCCAGGTTTTATATTGTATGTTTAATTATTTTGTTACAGTAATATGCTAAATATGCTACTCTGTTAGCAGTCTACTGGGTTCTATAAGAACACATCAGTTCTTCATTCATTTTCTATAAGAAATAGCTATAGAGCCCTTTGAGTCCATATTAAACAAAAAGGAAATGCATGCCACAAATATGTGCTGAAACAAATTTGATAGATAAAAGGGTTATATTTAACAGAATTAGAAATGCATTTTCATTTATGTGTAAAAAAATAGTTGATAAATTTATAGTTAGATGTGAAACAGAATAGAATCTAATCTTCTATCTCTAGTTTAAATCTGTAGAAGTACAAACTTATTTCAATAAGCTATATATATATATATATATATATATATGAAAGCCAATTATGTGTATCAGACATATAGCCATATTCTGAGAGATAAATTAAAATCTAAGTCTTATACAATCATCTATGTCATATCTTGCAGATTTGTGTAACTGTTATTTATCAAATTTTTTAAAAAATATCTATGTACTTAACTATATATCGACAATATAAATGTATAAAGGAAAATGATATTTATATATCTAAAACTAAAGTCTATTTTTTTTTTTGTGTTAATAAGATTGTTGTTGCTGTGTTTCAAAACAACAAGAAAAAATATATATATATACATGTAAAGATTTATATATATATATACATATGTAAATCTTTATACATATATTTATACAAATTAAAACCAAATAAACATATTATCTATAAAATAAAATTAAAAAAAAATTTAAAGGAAAGGGGTGGGGTTGGGCGTAGCCCAATCCGCACCCCACGGTGGACACAAAGCAGTGTCAGAGTGGGGAGGGTGAGCCGTGAATCCCCACCCACCTGTGGTGGACGCCGCCACCACGTCTATTTCTGTGAGAGGCTCCGCCACCACAGGTGGGTAGAAGCCGAGCCCACCCTACCACGTAACCCCCTCATCCTTCATACGCATCCGGGAATGGTGTTGTGTGCCTTCCATGAACAAAAAAACATGCCCTCTTCCGCACAGCCTCCCAGCCCATCAAAAACACCAGCATTTCAAGCCAGACATATATGCATGTGTATGCAAATATATTTGTATATACAATTCGGGTATTAAGCTCATGAGTCTTGAGTTTCCTAGACTCATAGGCAATGGCTCATCCATCCTGCATAAGGACTGCTCCAAGTCCATCTAAAGATGCGTCTATGCATACCCTAAAGTCCGCTGAAGGATTGGGCATAGCTAGGATAGGTGCGCTACTAAGGGCTCTCTTGAGCTCCTGAAATGCTCTCTCACACTTCTCCGTCCATTCAAATCTCTTTCCCTTTCTCTGAAGGGAAGTGATAGGGTGTAACACTCTGGAGAATCCCTCAGCAAATCGTTGGTAGTAGCCTGCTAACCCCATGAAGCTTCTGACCTCTGACACCGTGGTAGGTGTCGGCCAATCCATGATGGCTCTAATCTTTGATGGGTCGACTGCGATCCCATCTCCTAATATAACATGGCCAAGGTAGTGGACCTCTGACCTAAAGAAAGCACACTTTGACAGACTGCCATATAACTGATTATCTTTCAAGAACTACAAAACCTATCTTAGGTGCTCCTTATGCTCCTCCTCATTACGAGAGTATATCAATATGTCGTCTAGGAACACAATTACAAATTTGTCCAAGAAGGTACAGAACATAGCATTCTTAAGACTCATAAAAAATGTTGAAGCATTTGTGAGGCTAAAAGGAACCACGGTAAACTCATAGTGGCTATATCTTGTGTAAAATGTTGTCTTGTTGATATCACTCTCCATAATCCGCAACTGATGGTATCCATATTTCAGATCTATTTTAGAGAATACTTGGGAACACTAAAGTTGATCAAATAAATCATTGATCCGAGGGAGCAGATACCAATTCTTGATGGTTACTTTATTAATCTGATGGTAATCCATACACAACCTAAGTGATCCATCCTTATTCTTAACGAGGATGACGGGTGCTCCCCATGGTGAAACACTAGGGTGAATGTGCCCTTAATCCAAGAGCTCCTCCAACTAAATCTTGAGCTCATTGAGCTCGTGAGTAGTCATCTTGTAAGGGGCCCTAGATACTGGCACAACTCCTGGCACAAGGTCTATATGAAAGTCAATTGCCCTAGGTGGGGGCATACCAAGTAGCTCTGAGGAAAAAACATCTGCATACTCCCATAATATAGGAAAGTCATCAAGGGAGGTTCTATTCTCTTCCTCCTCCTCCTCCTCTCTATCACTAATGGTAATAGAAAATAGCTGACATCCCTTGCACATGAAATGATTAAGCTGCGTAGCTGAGATCACACAAAGAGATATGGGTCTCTAGACTCCTAAAATGACCATGGGTGAACCTAAACCATCTATACATTTGACCCTCTTTTGTCTGGAATCAATCTTGGCACTATCATCGCAAAGCCAATCTATGCCAATAACCACATCATAAGAACGAAGAGGGGTGATCCGTAGATCTATCATAGAGGTCATGTATCCTATCTGTAACTAACAATCTCTGACTATGGAATCAACTGATACTCTAGCACCTGATGCTAACTCCACTTCCTATTTCACCTCCTGTCTAGCTGCCACTAGCCCGCAATGCTCTACTATAAATGGGGAAATGAAAGAATCAATAGCTCCTGAATCAAAAATGATAGTGATGATACTACCTTGAATCATACCTGCTACCTCAATCACTATGGCCTGATGCTCGGCCTGGCGGTTATCAACCGCTGCAAAAACTCTATGAGACTTTCCTAAGTACCCAACTGTGGCCTTTGATGCTGCGGAATGTGATCCACCTCCCTGGGGACAGTCCCTAGAAAAATGCCCTATGGATCCACATGTAAAACAAGGTCCTTGGGACTGCATCTGTATGCTCTGTGATCTGGTATACTGCGATCCTCCTATCTTACTAGAACCACTGAATCCACTGGGAGAGGTCTGTTGAGTTCTCAATGGTTGTGTGTAGAGTGCCTGTGACCTATGATCTCGTCTAGGGTCTTGTGCCTGCCATTGTTTGGGCTTGAAGCCATGTTGTCCCTGTGTCGGTCTAGTCCTCTAACTCTACTGAGTCTGCTGTGGCTGAGGCTGTGGGGCTCTAAAGGTCCCCGATGAGTGCCTCTGATTACCCTTCCAAGGGGGTCCCTGATATCCTGTACTCTATCTCTAATATCCTGTACTCTGATGTGCCTCTGATTACCCTTCCAAGGGGGTCCCTGATATCCTGTACTCTATCTCTAATATCCTGTACTCTGATGTACAGAATTTGTGTTCTATGATCGATCACGTGTATCATGCCCTCTGCCCTGTACCTCCTCTGCGATCAAGGCCTTCTCTACGACCTCTCATAGATCCACTAGTGCTTCCATAAGCACTGGTCCAAAAATAGAAGCATTCAACCCCTTAACAAAATGGTTGACATGGAGCTTCTCATCCTTCATGTACTCTACGTGAGGTAGAAGCTCAAGAAATCTTCTCTCATACTGAGAAACAGATAAGCCCCTCTATTGCAGATCATGAAACTCGTCTATGTGATGCTGCTTGTAATGCACTGAGAGGTAATGGTCCCTGAATCTCTCTAAAAAGGATTCCTAGGAGAGGACGTCAATAACCAAGTTACTCTTGAACATTTCCTGCCACTACCAAACTGAGGTGCCTCCTCTCAACAAGAGGATGGCCAAACGAGCTCGCACATTGCTCTCACATACACGCAACCCAAAGCATCTCTCTAAACTCAGTAACCATGCCTTGTCCTAAATCCCGTATGTGGCTCATGAAAAGGGTGGTGGTTTGAGGTAGAAAAAATCCTTCATCTGGTCTCCCACATCCCAGGGTGCTCCTCTGCCTACATGAGGTACAAATCCTCGGGGTGGACCTGCCATGTTTGAACAAGTTTCCTTTCTTATGCTCTAAATTTGTAAATTGATCATGTGACATGCAAATCGGGACTTCATGTTCAATTCTGCAAATGTTCCATACTGCTTAATTTAATATGTTATATAAGTGATTTTTTTAAGGATTTTTGTGATTTACCAGTTATATGGATAGGAAGGCCTAGTTCTAGAAAAGGATGTTAATGTTAGGGTTAGATGAATATATTATAATGTATAATATCATGAATGTATAGATTCTTCGTTGGATTACTGATGCTCTGTTCAAGTGTGCAGGTGAATAAAGCATGGCTACAAACTGGGGAAACAAGATTGGGCTATTGTGAATATCCTTGTGAAGCCAAGGTTAACCCTAGAAAGGGAAATAACCTAATTATAAATATTATATATGTTGTAAATGTGAAATTTGCATGGTTGTAAATTTATTTCCTTCTATTTTTTCTAACTTCTTTTAAGCATGCCATTTTGTAAATGTGAGGTGCTTTTGTAATGCCAATTGTCACATGTTTTGTGAGATGACATGCCCATGTGGATTTTAAGGTTTAGTTTCGCCCAAGGTTATTATGTAGTGTTACCATGTGGGGTAAGCTTGTCTTGAAAACCCAAAATCTTGAGCACTATCCTTGAAATTCAAAGATAAACTATAAGTTTTTGAAGGGTTATAATGAGTCATTTGGGGTAGTTAGAGTTAAAAATGTCTAGTCTTTTAGTAGTACTATGGATTAGGGGTTGTTTTTTATTGTTTTTAGTGTCAAAATCTCATTTAAGAGCTTCTTAAATACCTTTTTTGATAAGTGGCGAAAATGGGAAAATGAAAAGACCATCACCTTCTTCAAGATAATGGAGTCTCTTCCATGCATGAATTGGCCAAGTGTAAGAGAAAAGAACTCACGTGTCATCTCTTTTCTTGTTGGGAAAGAGGTAAAGTTGGGGAGAGAGCCTTTTAGGGAGAAGGGAGAGGAGAGTTGGGGTTGATTGCCCACTCTCCATTTTTGGAGACTTGTAGAATGTGCTTGGAGGAATTGCTAGAGGAAAGCCAAGGGAAGAGAGCTAAGAAGAAAGGGATCATCTCAACCACATCATATTTCTAGGAGTAAGGTTGGTACACCTAAATTTTATGAGGATTTTTAATTTATAATTCTTGCTACAATCTTGCTGAAATTTAGTTATTCAAAAGTTCATGTTGTGAAATGTGGATTTTGTGATATTATGTTTGTGCGAGGAATTGCTTTTGTATCTTTTCTTCTTTCTTTCTTTGTTTTTTGTGTTGTGTTGTTTATGGGAGTGAATGACATATCTCACGCTTGGGAGGGAGGAGAGTCATTGTGGGTGAAGAGCTTAGTTGGGAAACCATAGTAGTGTAGAGTCTTCTTGGGAAGAATAGGGATGTAACATGGATGTTATGGGATCCATGTGCCATTAAAAACTTAGAAAATTTCATGGGGGTGATAAGGGTATGGATGTGTTTATGAGCTCTTTGGATGTGGTGGAAGCCTTGGGAAGGCATGGGAATATTTGTGCATATATTGAGCTGATTTTGATTTGGCTATCTCCTCCATGGTTATCCCACCTTCACCCCTATTTGAGTACATAGTGACTCATTTTGTGCATGAGCTTGAGAGGGATTTATGTGTTGCTTTAGTGTTGTTTATGGGTGGTGTTTCTCTTGTTTGTTACCCAGCCTCTTCTTGCTTCTCCTAGCTCGGGGGTGGCTTCTTAGAGGCCTAGGTTAGGAGGTGAGCTCCCATGGGTTATTCAAAGAATTGTACTTTCTTACAGATTGGTATCTATTTCTCTACTTAGAAGGATTTTGGTTCAAGCTTAAAAATGAGGAAATTTAGTGGATCATGCTCTGTATATTTGATTAATTAGTTTTCTCCTAAAGCCATAGGGCCGAGTCTTGTGTAAAATAAATTCTGGAAGCACTTTCCAAATTTTGTAGAAATAAAATTGTATATATATATATATATA
>MU227714.1:476536-488162 GCA_018584345.1 Thuja plicata | reverse complement strand
TATATATATATATATATTGGTTGGATGGTTAAGAGTCGCTTTTATTTGAACTTTTCAAGTTCATGTGTCTACAATGGTCCAAGCTTCACTCTGTTCACTTTTCCACCTTGTTGGTTCTTCCAAAGCCTTTACACATTTGAGTCTGTCAAATCTAAGCTTTTGGCATCGTTGGGATTAGTTCCGGTCTGTCTTAAACCGATAACATACCCTTTCAAGTCATTTGAACCACTTTGAACCTCTTCGAACTCCGGTTCGAAGTAGTTCAAAGTAGTTCAATAGCGGCCTAAGTCTTTTATTGCTAACGATGTGTTCTCACAGGAAAGCGCGCGGCATTTTTCCTCTTATGAGATGTTGAACCTCTTTGAACCCCTTTGAACTCCAGTTCGAAGTAGTTCAAAGTAGTTCAGAAAGGATGCCGGCGGGATTCTTAATAATGTGACAAGTGGACAAGACGGGCCGATTAACGTGGCATGATTCCATTTGCTGGGTCAGTACATGGAAACCAAGGAAATCACTTGCACGGGTGGAAAATATTTGGTTTGAGGGTAAATAATCATGATTGGAAAAGGTGGCAGATCCCGAAGATATAATTTGATTTGAAAGCATTTATTGCTTAGCGTCACTTGGTATTGAAGGCCCGATTAATACTCGCATAAAGCTGTATATCCTGCGCTTCAAATGGCAAATAAAAAGGAGTTGGGTAAGTCATTTTTCCCCATTATGCATTGCGAGATCTTGGCGCTGGAAAGGTGGTCTGGTCGAGTTCAAATCTTACAGGTAGCTTTTTCGAGCTCTGCCCCTCATTTTTGGTTGTTCCTTAAAATTCAATATTTCGAACAGTGAGCTGGTAGACTTTCATCTTCTTAGGCAAATATGAAGTCTGTTATGCATTTATTTGGAAATGTGAAGAATCTAGAATGTAGGGCTCCGGTCATAACAGACACAGATTTGTTAGGGGTTTCGGTTGACGCCATAACTTCAAGACTCTCTTCTCATGTTGATGAAGAGTTTGTTGTAGAAATTTTAGCTAGTGGTCTACTAGAAGCAGCCGCATTCCCACCTTCCGCCATTTTTCCAGAGTTAGTACAGGAATGTATCAACAGATATGATGTTAAATTGAAGAGTATTTTAAATGCAGATGGTCAAATCCTAATACCTGTGAACCACGGGACCATTGCAGCAATTTTCAAAATACCTGATGAGGGTCTTGTTAACTTCACTCCCACCCAGTCTCTGGCTCAATTTAGGGAAAATGTTGACAGAAACATAAGCCACATAGCAAGAAGATGGACAAAAACCAATTACAAAGGGGGGTCGCGGTTGCCCAAATCCCTCACTAAGGATCACATGAACCCCCTGGTACATGATCTTGTGGTCCTCCTCCACCGATTGAAAGGTTCAGAATAGGCCTTGTTCTTTGACGAATGGATGTTCCATTTTGTGGAGATCGTCCTAGAAGGAAGACAGCACATAGACTGGGCCGAGATCATAGCCGTATCTCTTAGGGATCAACTCAAGAAAAATCAAATGACCAAAGAAGGGTTTTATATGTCCTCATACCTAATGTATTGCTTGGTCTGCACTCAAAATCTATCTCCTATCCAGAAAGTGCCTTGGAATGAAAGCTTGTTTATTTATGAGTATTTCCCATTGTTGAGAAGAGATAAAGTTTTAGAGGATTACAGGACAATACATGATGTGTTCTGGGGGAAATTGCATCAAGAACTTGTTGGCAAGCCGAACCAGAGGATTTCAGACAATGCTCAGAAATTGGTCAAAGTATTTGGTAGCTTCTACATTCAATTTCCCCGCTTCACATATATTCGAGTAGGTGGATTCGAAGAAGAACCCTTGAAGCTGCCTAGGTACGCTTTCGATTGTTTTTCTTGGCAGAAGTTTGCAGACAGCTGTTTATTGTTATTAAAACTGCTCTCCCGGAAGATAAGTGGAATTCTTTGTTCCCAGTGAAACTAGGCCATCTAGTCTGTAACAGTATGTTGGACGCATCTGTTGTGGGGAGCAATTTACTGAACTTCCACATGCCTTTTTATGAACCAAGGATAGGATTTGATAGCAAAGGTTTTTCCAGGCAGACCCTAGGGCTAAGCAAATGCCCTTCCCCAAGTTATCATCTTGAGGATCTATGGGAAAATCTCGGTGATGAGAAAACGATTTGGGAGAGGGATCCAACCAGGCTTACTGTATCCCAGATCAAGCTGTTGCAATTGAAGTTTGATATCAGAAGTATAGAAGAGGACAGTTCAGAGGTTCCTCGTCCATCCACCACCTTTTCCGAAGCAGAAGGTGTCCCAATTATCGATTGGGGCAGAAAAGAATCCAGTGATATCAGACTCCGGGCCCGCAAAATTTTTGAAGAAACTGAGAATTGGATTACGGCAAGGAAGAAAGGAGTTCAACTCCTTACCAATACATGCCTTGATACTGGGTCACCTATTAAAAGTGTAAAGCAAGCTCTTGCTAATGATTCTCCTTTGTTATCAAATGCAGGTGAAATAATATTATTGAAGGAGAAGACAGTCTCAGTGAAACACCCTACCGCGCCAAGATCAAGGGTAAGGACGAGGTCAGAAAAGAAGAATCAGATGGCCTCAGAAGAACCTGATTATTTGGATGATGTCATTGATCTCAATGATGAAGACCTCTCATTCACCCTCGATCACAAAGGGAAGGTTCAGGAAGTTCTCACACATTGTCAAGACCTATCTCAGGTTACAGACACACCTGTAAAGACCCCCGATAACCGAATTGTGCCTAGTGCAGTTCCACCATGGCTCACTGAATCGGTTAGCAAGAGGAGAAGTTTCAAACCGCTGTCTATGCCAGTTAAAGAGATTGTTATGAGGTATGCTGCACGCACTCTGAAAGCTAAAAGAATGAAAAGTGACGTGAGGTTAACAACAAACCCATCTACAGGGAAGATTACTGCCGAAATTGCCACAGTAAGGCCTATGGGAGAAATAAAGGATCCTGAGCCTGAGGATTATGAAATAACAAAGATGGAGTTAGGGGTGCTGAACAGAGACTCCCGCGATCACATTTTCAAATTCTCCGCGGATCATATGCTAGGACAGTCGCAGAAAGATGGCAGGGAGAAACGTGAATTGAAGCAAATAGTCTCAACCATGGCAGAATTTCTCTCTTCATTGGCTGAAAATGGTGCGCTACCTTTAGCACAGGCACATCAAGGATTCGACCCCAATTCGACAGAAAATCAAAGGTTGGTCAAACCAGTACAGCAGGGTAGGACCTGGACAGAAATAATGAAGGCATGGACAGATGGTATTATAGCAGAAGGAAGCGCTTTCATAAGGGAGTTCATGAGCACTCGCGTGGACGGCGAGATACTCCTGGGGGAGATTCAGACTTTGATCCCAATATGGGAAAGCGAGGCAGAAAATTGTGCAGAGGTTGTGAAGCGAGTACAGGAAATTGAAGATTATGGAGTTAAACAGTTTTTAACTGAAAATGCCATGAAGTTAGTTGACCTGTGTATGTTGTTTATCTTAAAGAAAAAATTTGGCTGGAAGAACACATTGTTCGAAGTAGCTATTTCTCAGATGCGAGCCATGGAAAAAGAAGTGAAGGAAATTCACTCAGACACCTTGAAGGATATCAAAGTAGTGAACCCCTCAGGCATCTTACAACTGGAAGATGGAAATCAGGGTGTTGATGCGATGGTCAAGTCCTTCGTTGATGTAATGAATGCTTTCAAAGAGAGTGAAGCTCCAATGGTTCACGACCTCACTAGAACCGCCAACATTGAGGCTATGCTGATCTTGAACTGGGGACAACTTCCGAAACAAGCGGAGAAAATCCAGAAAATGCGGTGGGAGAAGAACGCGATGCACGCCAAGTTAACCGCGTTAAAGAATCTGCACGCCCCGCCTACTCAGGAACTGCTCCGTGTCTTCCGGTCGTGGAAGCTGGTAAAGGTAGCCACGTTAGCGGATACACAGGAAAACTGAACCAGATTTAGTTTTAGTTTCTTAATTTATCCTGCTTTTAATCTTTTCCGAGAACTTGGTTATAACTGGTAACTGTTTCTTGCTTTGATTGTGTCCGAGAAGCCGGGTTTTTTGGGAGGCTTTCTCGGACTGTTAAACTATATAAGCTGGAGCTTAAAACTTTGAAGGGGTTAGAATAGAATAGAGGGAAAAAGATAGAATTTAGAATAGTAGTAAAAGTTCTTTCTGGTTTTATAATAGCTTAAGTGACTGATGATATCTGGACTTTGAGCCAGTTATGTCTAAATACTCGTGCATGAATTTATTTTGATCTTTGAATCAGATGATGAAATATATATTCTACTTTGAGAGAGTTATATATTGAGCTTATGCATGCGTTATTCCATTTCAGTCATTTAGTTTTAGATTTCTGAATTCCAGTTTTCTGTAGATGAGCATTTAATTATTCTGAGCTTCTTGGTCCGTTAGTTAGTTTAAAGTTTTTCTGCAAATAGTTTCCCGTTTCTTTTGTTTAGTTTTGCAAGTTTCCTTTGCTTTACCTCATCTGTCCAAGAACAGTTGAGAGATCTTTTCCTGCTTTTCAGTTAAAAGCTTATGTGTTAGATCGCAATATCCATTCATTGAAAATCTTTGGAAGGGAGCTGTACCTTTGTAAAATTCAGAGGGAAGCAAAGTAAATGCTTACCCAACTGTTGTTTAATGATTTGTTTTCAAGGGCATAGAGTTAGAAGATAAACATCAAGGTTTAAGGAGAACAAATCTGTTAGCCAACAATACATATGTAAATCTTTATACATATATTTATATATATTAAAACCAAATACACATATTATATATAAAATTATATATATATATATATATATATATATGGGGTTGGGCATAGCCCAACCCGCACCCTGAGGTGAGCACAAAGCGATGTCAGAGTGGGGAGGGTGATCCACAACTCCCCACCCACCCATAGTGGACGCCGCCACCACGGCTATTGTCATGAGTTTCTACGCCACCACGGGTGGGTGGGAGCCGAGCCCACCCTACCCCGTAACCCCATCATCTTCCATATGCAGCCGGGAATGGTGTTGTGCACCTTCCATGAACAAAACAACATGTCCTCTTCTGCACGGCCTCCCAGCCCATTGAAAACAATATCATTCTGAGCCAGACATATATGCATGTGTATGCAAATATATTTGTACTATATACACTTTGGGTATTAAGCTCGTGATTCTTGAGTTTCCTAGACTCATAGGCAATGGCTCGTCCATCCTGCATAAGTACTACTCCAATAGCATCTAAAGATGTGTCTGTGCATACCCTAAAGTCCGCTGAAGGATTGGGCACAACTAGGATAGGTGCACTAGTAAGGGCTCTCTTGAGCTCCTGAAAGGCTCTCTCACACTTCTTCGTCCATTCAAATCTCTTTCCCTTTCTCTGAAGGGAAGTGATAGGGTGTGTCACTCTGGAGAAGCCCTCGACAAATCTTCACTAGTAGCTTGCTAACCCCATGAAGCTCCTGACCTCTGACACCATGGTAGGTGTCAGCCAATCCATGATGGCTCTAATATTTTATGGGTCGACTGCGATCCCATCTCCTAATATAACGTGGCCAAGGTAGTGGACCTCTGACCTAAAGAAAGAACACTTCGACAGATTGCCATATAACTGATTATCTCTCAAGAACTGCAAAACCTGTCTCAAGTGCTCCTTATGCTCCTCCTCATTACGAGAGTATATCATTATGTCATCTAGGAACATAATTACAAATCTTTCCAAGAAGGTACAAAACACTCCATTCTTAAGACTCGTAAAAATTGTTGGAGCATTTGTGAGGCCAAAAGGAACAACGGTAAACTCATAGTGGCTATGTCTTGTGCGGAATGTTGTCTTGTGTATATCACTCTCCACAATCTGCAACTTATGGTATCCATATTTCAGATCTATTTTAGAGAATACTCGAGCAACTTGAAGCTGATTAAACAAATCATTGATCCTAGGGAGCATATACCGATTCTTGATGGTTACTTTATTAATCTGACGGTAATCCATACACAACGTAAGTGATCCATCCTTCTTCTTAACAAAGATGACAGGTGCTCCCCATGGTGAAACACTAGGGTGAATGTGCCCTTTCTCCAAGAGCTCCTTTAACTAAATATTGAGCTCATTGATCTCGTGAGTAGTCATCCTGTAAGGGGCCCTAGATATTGGCACAACTCCTAGTACAAGGCCTATATGAAAGTCAACTACCCTAGGTGAGGGCATACCAGGTAGCTCTGAGGTAAAAACATCTACATACTCCCGTAATATAGGAAAGTCATCAAGGGAGGTTCCCTTCTCTTCCTCCTCTCTATCACTAATGGTAATAGAAAATAGTTGACATCTCTTGCGCATGCAATGCTTAAGCTGCATGGCAGAGATCACACAAAAATATATGGTCTTTGGACCCCTGAAATGACCATGGGTGAACCTAAACCATCTATACATTTGACCCTCTTATGTCTACAATCCATCTTGGCATTGTGGGTGCAGAGCCGATCCATGCCAAGAACAACATCATAAGAACCAAGAGGGGTGATATGTAGATCTATCATAGAGGTCATATCTCCTATCTATAACTGACAATCTCTGACTATGAAATCAACTGATACCCTCGCACCTGATGCTAACTCTTCTTCCCATTTCACCTCCTGTTTAGCTGCCACTAGCCCGCAATGCTCCACTATAAATGGGGAAATGAAAGAATTAGTAGCTCCTGAATAAAAAAGGATAGTGATGATACTATCTAGAATCATACCTGCTGCCTCGATCATTGTGGCCTGATGCTCAGCCTGGCGGTTATCAACCGCTGCAAAAACTCTATGGGACTTTCCCAAGTCCCCAACTATGGGCTCTGATGTTGTAGATATTATCCATAGAGTTTACTTTATGTTGTATAGGTGTTAATTATATTATGTGTGTTCCGACGGTACTTAGTTACTACCGAACGATGGTTGGGAATGGCTGGTGACATTTGGTCACACCCCTTCGGGGTTATATAAGCGATGTACTTTCTCTTTGGAGATATGCGGATAGATGCTATTGTAAATGTACTGAAGTTATGAATGATTAATAAAGATTATGATCTATCTTATGTGTTTGTACTTTCATACAATATCTATGCCCCAGTAAACTAGGTTACCCCAGCGGGTAAACATTTGGCGCCACTGCCTAGACGTACTAGGGAAGGAAAAATAAAATAAATTGATGTGTTGATTATTGCCTTGTGGAGAATTGAGGAAAGAATTCATGCCCAATCAATTGAACAAAAATAGAAAGAAGGAACTTGAGGAGGAACAAGCCGATAGAAAATCCGTACTCGCACAATAGCAAGCTGAGCGAAGGGAGAGATACAAAAGACGTGTCGAAGGACTACCGAAGGGAGTAAGTGAAGGTGAGGGTCTGGGGGTATCTGATCGGGAGGCTGGGAGAAGTGATAAGGACTTCCTAGAGGAAACAAGAATCTTGTTCGGGTCGTTAACCTTAACCCCACGAATGGAAGCAAGAGAAGTCTGAAGGAAGGAAAAATAGGAAGCCGCATGGAGGGAGGCTCAGGATACCGCTGCCGCTGCGAGTATCAAAATGACCAAGGGGCACGAGTATCACAGTAGCCCACTAGGCCTAGATAGTTCCAGTAGTTTGGGGACATCAAGTGATACGGTACCAAACAATTCTGGGGTACCAAAACTGACAGTACCATCCCAGCCTGTAACAGAACCAGTGCTGCAAACACAGTCGGTGCCTAGAAAAGTCAACATGGTGACCAACAAGGAGAAGTTGCCAAAATTCCATGGAGATGGAAAGGAACATCCAGTATGACATTGTCATACGTGTGGGACAATCTAGTCTATGAATGGAGTCGCCAACCAGGCAGAATGGGTGAAACAGTTTCCCGCCACACTTAGAGGGGTATCCATCGACTGGTACTTCGATGTGGACAAAACAACGGTGACCACTTGGGATGAACTCAAGAAAGAATTCCAAAAGGAGTTTCGACTCCTGAGGGATGACAATGAAATTGTTTCCAAGATATATGGTACCAAACAAGGCAAGAAGGAGATTGTGCGGGCCTACAGCCGCCGACTGAAGGAGTTAATCAGAAAAATGGAGAGCCAGCCAACGGATGGCCTGAAGAAAAGATGGTTCGTGGAGGGCCTAAAATTGAACCTATAGAGGAAAATGAAGATAGTGCCCCCCACCTCATACGAAGATGCCTATAACCGGGTGGTGGACTTGGAGAGCGAAAAAAAGACTTCCAAGAAGAAAAGAAGCAAGTCTTCCTCCAGCGAAGATGACACTACAGACAATGACAGTAGCAGTGATGGCGAGTCAAAGAAAAAAGTCATGGCGCTCCAAAAAGACATGGAGAGAATGATGAAGGATTTCAAGACCATGAAAGGGGGTACCAGCAAGGGGGGAGATGACACATGGTGTACGGACTGCAAGGAGAGTGGCCATACGAAGGGGTCATGTCCCAAAAATGCATTGTGTGATATTTGCTAGATTATGGGCCATTCCACCAAGGAATGCCCATACAACATGAAAGTGAGGAATCAACAAGTGCTATTTAGCCAAGAGCAACCATCTACATCGGGCGGGTACAGAGCCAACCAACGTGGCAGTGGAAGGGATAGTAATAACAACACCAACACAAGGAGTCAAATATAATATGACTCCAAGGGTTGGCCGGTGATCCAGTGTCAAGCTCGTAATCAATGGGGCCACTTTGCAAAGGACTGCGAAAAGGGTGACACCCCGTAGAAGCTATTCCATTGGTGTGGTCTTGGCAACCACCAGGATGCCAACTGCCCGAAATCTGGCATTAATTGGCTAGACATAGATGGAAGCATGAATACGGTATTGACCATCACCCGAGGTTAAGCAAAGCAAACCACATATCCGGACCCTCAAACAGAAAAACAACGGGCACGGGAGGCTAAGGAAGAAATAGAGAAGGCAATGAAGGCACAAAAAGAAACATGGGAGATGGCCACCACCTCAGGTCGGAGGGAGGTAGAACAAAACAATCTGAGACAACTGTTACATTTGGAGGTACCGGTGAAACTCCAAGACCTCCTTCACACCATGCCTCACTTGGGAACGACACTGTTGGTGAACTTGGCCATGCAGCCAAATACCACACGTACGGACATCCCTCGAGGGTTTGCAATTGACCCGATGATACTTGCTGTAAACAACAGGAGGTACCCGACAGTCGTCGAGATGGGTATCCTTAGCACCACTCTCATAGACACCATTGTAGATGGTGGGTCTAGAGTAAATGTACTTCTGGAGGAGACATAAAAAAATTTGGGGAAACCCACGTTGTGGCCTTCAACATTCAACTTTTTGGGAGCAGACCAGCATGACATCAAACCCATTGGAACCCTCATGGCTCAACAAGTGATGATTGGGATAGCCCTTCATACTCAATTTTGTGGTGATCCCACTAAAGAAAAAGGGGTACGAGGCTATTTTGGGACGAGGGTGGCTCACCTCAGCAAAGGTGAACCACAACTGGAAGCGGAACACACTCGCCATGGAGACTGCCGGGAGGAAGTACGTGATTGACCTCCACATGCAAATGGTGAGCGAGGATTTAGCATCTTTGGACTCAGAATTTGAAGAAGAGCAAGTGGGAGAAGACAAAGGGCAAAGAAGAATGGAGCCCAATGATGAAGGGGTTTTGGAGTTGGAAGAATGTTCTGGGGATGATGGAGATTCAATGAATGGCCTCTTTCATTGGCAGATGGAAGATTATGATTTCTTCCCCCCATCTTGTAACGTGCTAAGCATTAGGGAGCAGGATGCCACCCCCGCACACCAGTTTACGGAGTACGAACCCATGAAATACCAGGAGGTAAAATAAAAAGGGAAAAACCTTAGTGACAACGTTCATGTCGGCGATAGTTGGAACCCAGTGGCCGTAGCCTTCAAATTCATTATTCTCCTTCTTCTTATGTACGGGCTAGCGATGGTGGTCCCTATAGAATTTATGGTTTCTAGTCTTTGGTTTGCCATCGAAAATAAGCCAAAGGACAAATTTTCTGAAGTCGGCTATGACGGGGCCATCCGGTTGCGGACTCTCGACGGACAAGAGATACACGAGGTCATTAGCAGTTCAAAATCAAAACCTCACCCCGAGAGGATGGACAAAGCACCCAAAAGGATGGATAGAGCCCCTAAGGGGATGGAAGAGGACTCAAGTAACCAGAGAGGCCGGAGGGACGACTAGAGAGGCTCGCGAAAGGTAATTAGATTAGGCAAATAATAATGATAAATTGAAAAAAAAATTATTAAAAAAAAAAAGTGTCTGTATGGTACCGTACAGTCTGATACCATACAGGACCGTACGACCACACGACAAAAAATGTCACCATATGGCTTGACGTCGTATGACCGTATGAAAAATAGCTTCGAAGATGAAAGACACCATACAGCAGAAGGTCGTATGGGCCCGTAGAACCCCATGAAAAAGAAAAGGCAAAGTAATAAAACATAAGGTCGTACGGTCATGCGACATTTTGGAGAAGGGCGGGTGTAAGAAGCACCGTATGATTGAGAAGAAAAGAAATGTGCAGTCTTGTGCAAGGAGGCCATACGATCTGTACGGACAGATCCAGAGAGTGGAGGAAGGAAAAACAAATGTGAAGTATGCACCTTATGGTAGCAGCTGCATATATATCCCTGTATGAACACCAAAATAAAACACAACCACCGTATGACACTGTACGGGCAAGGAAAGATGGAAGGCATTGGTTTCACAAGACGACGGACCATCATTCAAACAATTCGGTGGTGAGAAACAACTATAGAAATGAGTACAGGCTGTACGACAGGAGGTAAAGACCAACATTCTACCGTACGGATTGAGGCAGTACGACCATACTAAAGTTGGACCCAGAATGCTAAAGCGTTGTACAGTAGAAGGTCGTACGAGCCCACAAAACTATATGGCAGGGGAAAAGCCAAGAAAGGTTTTCGTATGAATTAAAGGCTAAGTGAAAAACAAGAAAGTTTAAGGTCGTACGGTGTACGCGATATGGTGTACGACCATCAACATAGTTAGACTTTCTGCCGCACGGATGAGAGGAGTGTCTGGAAAGGTGCGGAGTGTTAAACCATAACCGTACAGAGGAAGTTATTGACTGCATCACATTAAAAAAAAAATAGTGAGTAGCATATGGTATCGAAGGGAAGAGCATAACCCGTTAGTGAAGAAAACATAGTTATTGGCCATTTACATAGTCATTGAAGTAGTTGGTGTATGCACCCTAAAATGGTCGCCTAGACTTTGGGCCCCATTTATTATTTTATAAATTTATCAAATTTCTGAATCAATGCTTTGGAATATTTTCAATTCAAATCAATTTCCTTGATCAAATTGTAATTAATTTAATTATTTCAATATTTCCTAAGGTTTGGCCATTTTTATTTAATTAAAAGATTTAATCTCTCTTTTAATTAAATAAAATTTCTTTTATTTAATTAAAAGATTTAACCTCCCTTTTAATTAAATAAAATTCCTCTTATTTAATTAAATTCAATTTCCCCCATTTAATTAAATAAAATTCTTTTAATTTATTTAGTTGAAAGAAAACCCCTCT